>JAADJG010000284.1:0-63269 GCA_012932025.1 Fusarium austroafricanum | reverse complement strand
TTCAAGCTATATACCTTCTGATTTGGATCTAATGTAAGCTTCCTTCTCTTCGAGACCTGTGATTGGTCGATTTTCTCGCTTAATACCCTATTTTCATCTGTTGTTAAAGCTAATTCAACGGCCCGGTCATCTAGTCCCTTTCCAATCGTCCGGAATAGGTGCCTCTTTCTTGGTGTAAGTGCCTTATTGCCTAATTCGGCTCTTGCAAGCTGCATAACATCGGATAGCTTATGTGGTGTATTAAGATAAGGTAATTGAGGGCTTGTATTGGCTGGTGGTGTAGTCGGATTGCCTGATTGGGCAGCTTGAGCCTCATTTTCGTCCGGTATCACATATTTGCTTGATAACGGTCTCGTAACGTTGATAGGCCACAAGCCTGATGCAAGCCAGCCGGCCTGGATCTTCTCTTCGGTAAAGGCAGCGGCCCGAGCCTTAAAATAATACCTTAAAAAGGCGGCCTTGGCCGTATTTCCTTATTTAATGAGTGGGGCTTCTATCTTAAGTTTATGGCAATATACTAGCTTTAAGAAGCTAAATATAGTTAAATTAAGAGGCTAAAGGATATGTGATATGTGCGGCAGAAGGTAATAGGGGTGTATATTATGCTTAAAATAAAGGAAAATAAATTTATTTATTAAATGGCTTTTATGCCTATCTAGGAAAAGAAGCCTTTTTTTCCCTTCCTTTTTAGGCAATGCTAATAGGATAAAAACCTCCTTAAGCCATAAGGTTGCAATCTCATTAGTGGTCCAGCCCTTCGGTGACGTCGCAAAGCACCAATTGCCTAAAAAGGAAGGATCCTTTAGAAATTATTATTATTGCAGCTAATCCCCTTTAAAGATAATAAAGAGCAGAAGGGCCGTGCTATTAGCACATATAGCTTCTGTTATTGTAATCTAGCTGCGCCTATGAGGGCTTCTTTTTAAGGCCTTCCTCTTTTCTAATTGGCTAATTACTAAGCCGTTAATACTAACTTCTTAGAAGATGCCTATTTTATTTATATTTTAATGGTTATAGCCCTGGATTATTGTGACCTTGGGAGCCTTTAATTGGCCGAACTAAGTCCGGATGATAATAGCTTTTGCTCCTTTAATATGCTTATATTCAACTCTAATTGCTTTAAGCATTCTGATTTGTTCTAATTGTGCAATAAATCGGGTAACCTAATGCTTGCCGAGAGGTTTATTATTGCCTTATAAGCTTAAAATGCGTATAACAAGTTGCCTGATTTGGAAATGCATTAATGGAGTACAAAGGGTATCTTGAAGCCTTAAAAAACAGATGAGATCGGCTTTAACGGTCGGGCCGAGCCGCTGTTGATTGGGATGAGCCTTCTTTTGAGGCTCAAGGCCCTTGATTCGATCTCGTAAGCTTGATCGGGGTACAGAAGCTTCTTTAGCAGCTTTGAGTTGTGATTGGCCGCTTTGAACAAGCTTAATTGCTTTGAGCATATCTTCTTCTGTATAAGAAGGCATTGTGGGTCAAGATGGGATGAAAATTGTGATATAATATTGCCTTTTTGGGTAATTGAATTGATAAAGGTTATGGTGTTGAGGCCAAAAGCGGGGTAATGAGATCCCGGGGTGACGAGATCCCGGTCCCGTGACTTATTCTTTCTTATTTGGAAGACAGTTAAACTAGCTGGCGTAACTAATATTGAGTTTCTAAGATCTGAGTATAGATTATGCCATAATTAATTAAAAGCTTGTTTTCCGAAGTAATTCAAGAAGTAGAGGTGTCTAGGGTAGTAAGCATTATTCTACCTATCTGTCTTAGAATATCTCAAGATGTCCAAGATCGAGCTTGGACTGGGATCTGCATTACCCGATCTAGAATAGTGCTACCCACCCCATTTCATAAGATTAGCAATTTCCTACGATGCAGCATTAATCTCCTTTACTAAACCCGCTTCAATATCTTCTTAAGCTCCTACATTAAGAATAGTATCTGCTTTAGGTTATGACCCTTGACCGGCGGTGATGGCGAATGCCCTAGTGACCGCGAGCTATAGAATTCCGACCCAGAATACTCTGATCGATCCGAACGATACAATGGCATGACACGGGGCGCTGTCTCCCTGAGCCAGTTTGTGCTTAATGACGTGGGGTTTAGAGTTTAAGGCTACGCGAGCAAAGATAAAGCAGCAGAGACCTTCAAAGATACATGAGGCCCATGTAAGCACAGGACTGTTGAAATGCAGTGGCGCAATATGTAAAATAGAGTTTGTGTTTGTTACTCTTAATCCAGGTTGTATTGTAGTATAAAGAGCGATATGGGAAAATAAAGGAGTGTATAGGCGGCCAGAACAATGGTGATCGCGGGACAGGCATTGAGCTCATGTAAGAAGATGGTCCAGTGTTCCCAAAGGCATCATTCGATTTCCTTGGTATGTCAAACCCTCTCACTATAACCTTTCATGACATAAACTTTATAATACCATTCAAACCATTCTGGCGGAAGCTTGACGTCTTCGAGACGATCTTTAACATGGAAGTCTGATTAAGAAACTATGGTCTCGTAGATGAAGTCTTCTTGACATGGCGCAGAACTTAGGGGAATTATCATTAATAGGTTCAGGCCAGATGGGAACACGCTGGGTCGATTCATCCTTCGGGACGGTGATAATGACATAGTCTTTGCCTAATGGAGTTTGGAACCGGCATAATGTAGCTTCTGGACAAGACCATCTAGAGAGCTTGACATATTAGTGGGTTTCTCTGGTTCGGCAGCATTCTATTCCATGCCAGAAGTTGCGTTGTTTTGGTGAGTCAGCATCTGCTGAACCCATCCTGCCTAGTTCTTCTTCACGTATGCGATTGCCTGGCTTGCGCCTTTCTCCCAGTATGAGAACCACTTTTCCTCACCAGCACCCTCAGGAGATTGCTTCAAACGACGCTCGATGTTATACATACTGAGGTCCTTCACCTCAAGTATGGCGAGAAGTTCGAAGGGCCAATCTGGTTTGGTGATCTCAGTGTGGTTGATCCATCGCAAGACTTGTCGTGCTCGAAAAGCTGCGTCGACTTTCTTCGCTGTATCTATTTTACAATCTATCTTATTATCAGGACATGATATGGTGTGGGAGAAGCAGCAAATTGATAGAAGGTAAGGAACATTGTTGAGATGCGAAGGAGTATTGATGAGGTTCTTCTGGTGGAGAACTTATTATATACGAGGGAGTCTGGGTGTAGTCTTTGTTCTATGGCAAACTTAGGAAAGGTTTATACAAATAAAGGCAGGGGACCTATGCGTTAAGGGCTTTGATGGCTGGAAAGCGAAGATCGCCAAGCAGACATAGAGATACAGGGACCTTATAGGAGCAATAACAATCAATATGAGACAAGGCAACAAACTCTTTTTCATGATATTATTAAGACAGGCACTTGCCCAGTAAGGCTATTATGCAAAGTCAACTAACAGTAGTGGTGTATGAGGAACAGACCGCGGAGCAGATGAAAGGGTGCCAGGATAACAAGATGGACAAGCTGCAATGGAGTATGGTGAGCTTCAGTTGGTCTGACCAGGCACTTTGGGGGATCTAGAAACCTAGCCTCAGATACAGTATTTGCTGAACTATCCATATCTCCCAACTGTCTCAAGGGTGCGGTAAATGTTTAAAATATCTAGTGCAAAATCCCAAAATGAGAGACAAACTCCGAAATCCCGCCAATTTAATACATGCTCATGACGCCTTTGCTGGCTTGCCATACCATAATGTCTAATGTTTATTCGAGCCACCAGGATCCCTCAGAGTAGTTCCTATATTCTTAAACAGTCTCTTCCTTATATTCTCCATAAACCCAACAGCTGTAAAGAATTGACTTGATGTGCCGCGGAGCCTTTTCTGTGTTGAACCTTGTGAGTTCTTTATTAACTTCTTGCTGGAGTCTATTAGGAAGAACGCCTCCCCAGCGGGTAAGGTGAATCGAAGATATTCTTTTTGATAATTCCAAACCTCCCCGAGTTCACCTTTATCATGACGATCCGGCGTGAAAATGCCAGTTGTATAACAGTATAAACAGGAGTTCAAATTGGTACAGGCATAAGCCCAAAGAGGGAAAGCACTGGGTCGTTAGCGTAGCCACCATTGTCAAGCTTCTTATATCAAATGATATAAGGTTAGTGGTTGAAACCCTACGTTGATCTTTCGCTTTGGCGTACTGCAGTGTTATCCTACGAGATTGGTCACCCAAATAAGTTTCAGAGAATAAATGACAGGTATTCCGTTGTCAAGATCGTCGCTCAGTGAAAATGGCGTCAGATAGGGGAGTTTTGAGGGCAAACTGGCCCAATCAAGATATCAGCCAGATTCGTATTTAGCAAGGTCCTTGAAGACCATCTTGATTTCAAAGACAACACTGGTGGTAGAATACATATCCCGGTGGCCACCATCCCCATATGGCTTGGAGTGTCTCTTTGTTGGCTTACACGTTTTAATGACCGTGACAGTTTGGCATGGCGGCGGGTAGTAATCACCAGGAACAGCGAGAACCAGTAGTACGTAAATGAAGAGCGCAAGAAGAACGAACTTTATTTTGTAGGGCCTATATATAAACTAGTTGTTGTTACACTATGTTCTTTTACCATCGCGAGATTATCTTCTGGGGAGGAGCGGTAACTAGATGGCAGGTTTACAAATACCATCAAAGCGCCAATTGCATCCTTCACGTTGGGGTTGCATCGTTGGTCGAGGTTTGGTTTTGTTGGACAGGCTGTATGATCCTCGTGAAATCCAATGATAGTTGAGATACAATGAAGCAAGCGCCCTGATTACTTACCACCGCTTGTATGGGGTCAGCAGTACCACCGAAATAGCTTGCTCTACATTAGGGAAATTACTTCTCTTAGCCTTTACCTGGCATATTCGGCTTCTAAGAGTCTCAGAAAGTTCTAGTTAATTATCTGAGTGTAGTAACGGTGGGCTAGGCAACATGACACAAAGCACAGTTGTTCGAGTAAACAGTTCTCCGACCTTGGTTATATTCTCGAGTTACTTATATCCTAGCTAGTAAAGAAATGCTGCTTTGTTGAAAAGCCGCGTTTCTTAATATCCCGAAAGTAGTAGCGACATTTACTAGAGCACAATACATCGCCCCAGCTAAACCTTCACTTCTTCGACTTCCTCTTCTGCCCTTGCCTCTACCTCAGCCGGCTCAAATCTCAACTTCTTGTTGCAGCAGCGAACATACGGTGCTCCTGCACCTGAACATTCTATATTGCTCTATATGGAATTGTTAGAATATTTGCGGATTTGATAAGGTGTAGTGATCATACATTGCATCGACTGCCAGAAAGGCAAACTCCACATGAAGCTGCACAGCATCTGCCAGCGGAAACAGGTACAGCAATAGCCATGAGGCCATATGCGACGTGGACAAAGGTAGTAAGCTTCATTATTGATTTGAGTGGGAATTGGGTGTTTGTTGTAGTTGTTCTTGTCTGAGATCTCTGCTGTAGTTACTTCAAGAGAACTCCTGAATCTAGTGGAAGTTACGAGCGTACTTATACTTATTCAAGACTTAGCCCTAGACATAGCGAAGGATTCAAAGACGAAAACAGTCAGACCAAAGCATCTGCTCTGTTGATGCAGTTCTGTCAAAGCGCCTTGCGAGTACTCACATGGACGGTGATCAACTACCAAACATGATATAATTCGAAACTCTCGGCGTGCAGATACGGCCAAAAGTTCCTTGTACGGTAGGATTGTTGGAGTATTGATAGAGTCAAGGAGGAATGCCGCATGCGATAACAAATGGTCTGTGCAGATTGCACATGAGGTTCGTTACGATTTCCTCTAAGCCTCCTTCCATGTGATGAAGAATGCTCAATGCGATGCAACATTTCGTATATGCGTGTTATTGGTTATTACTTGTAAGTGATTAGTTATTGGTCCTCTCGTAAATATATGGATTACCGTGCCGCTCTCGTAAATATGTCTGCTTACGCCAAGACGGGAACGCTCCTGGTGCGGAACCCCGCTCTGTACAAGCTGCTGGCTGAGGTGAGATTTACCTGCCGAGGGCCCGATTGAACAAGATACGCTCCTGATGCCGATCTCTTGTGGCGCTTTGGGCCCTGACTACTGCATACTCCATTGCGATAGCGGTTAGATAAACATCCTCCACTACATGATGTTCATTACTATGGATTTTCAACCAATTACAGACTTACCTATAGCAATTGATCGTCACCACTAAGACGGAGAAAATGCCCCGTCGTGCTCTTGATACATTGCCTAGTGGTAACATTTTCCGGGTTATTCTCCTTCTTTAAATGGCCACTCTTCTATGCTCCGTTTTACTACAAAGAATCATCCCGCAAGCCAAAGTTCTCCAGTCAAGTCATCATGTCCAGTCGAATCATATCTCTCTTTTACTATCTGAAGCGAAAGTTCGAGGACTGGGTATTCCCTCTTCGAATGTTCCTTGGTTTGAAAATTTTCTATGTTGAGCAACGAAAAATCGTGAGAATCTCGCACAATCAATTAATCAAGGGACCATGTACCCAGCAAGAACTAGAAGCTATGCAATATGCTGCCTCGCATACCTCAGTGTGTTTACCTCGTATCCACCGAGTATATGATCGAGGGGGCACAACTTTCATTGCTATGGATTTTATCAAGGGCAAGACGCTGGACCAGATTTGGCCTACCTTGACAGAGGAAAAGAAAGAAAGCATTGTTGTCGAGATCTGGGATAATTTGAAGCAGCTTCATACTTGCCAGCCTCCTCCCTCTCTCGGTCACATTACCGCTGCATCTATAAGTGGCGGACCAGTTCGTGACGGAGCACTTGGAGTAGAAGATGATGGTCCGCTGGATATTGGTCCTTTTACATCAGATGATGAATTTCTTAACGCTCTGAGAGAAAGCCCTGACCTGATTCAAGACAATCTTCATCCAAACCGTGTTGGTTTTGTTTATGGAGATTTGGCACTGCGAAATATTGTTATGAAGAATGATGGTCACTTGTGCTTTCTCGATTGGGAATGTGCCGGCTGGTGGCCCTTGTGTAAGTTATGTCTCCTTGGCATAGTTATGAAAGAGTTACTAATTGTGACCGAGACTGGGAACGTGTTAAGTGGCATTTTAGCAGCTTTATGCAACCTCCGGACTTTGTTGAGCTTATGGATAAGGTATCTGCTGCTGAAAGAATAGAGACGTAGGAAGGACTATGACTTTGGGTCTTCTCCAAGCTCTAGCTTCAATTGGGACTTGCGTTAAATTATCATCTTAAGATAGCTGATGTGAAAATGTCGGGATATGAACAAGAAGTCGTACTATTACGAGCATGCAAGTGTAGGTACAGCCAATCCTTCATAGTCGTCTAAATAAATGCCTCAACTGCACGATCCTCTGCGAAGATGATTGTTACCTACTTGAGAACGATATGGAGCTTGCTTGGTACTCTCGTGGTCGTATTTGGACATTTGAATAGTTTGAGTTTAGTGGAGGATTATTTGAGTTCAGCTCCTTGCCGATCACTTTATTATATTCCTAATGATTGCGTGGCCTTAGAACATCACAATGACGATCAGGACAGGCCGTAATCACTATGCGTCTTGATTCAACTCAGGAGCGCTCTCAGCCCCATAGTGCCAAGTTGCCTTGACGCCGCGTGACTCGGTTCCTTCGAACGCAAGTGCCGGGATTTGGCGGATTTTGGCCCCCAAAGGACTCCTCGGCTGCGGCGCAGCCCTATCGGAGTTGAGGCCGGGCCGTCAGGGTAGGGATCGGATAGTCGAGGCCAGGGTTACAGTCAATAGGATTGTTACCATTATAGCCTGTTTTCTTTGCCTTTTCCTGTGCTCTGAACCTTGTTCCTCGTACAGATTGGGAAGGATTTTTGAGCCCGACCGTCGATATTTGGAAGGTGGCACTACAGATAGAGGTCTCGCATCAACTCGTACTTCGTGGCCATCTTCAATACAGCGCATCCCCGAAACCAAACCCAATTAAACAAATTATCTTATTTCAGATAGCGCAAGGACCATTGAATCGTTCCATCTCATCAGCTGATATAAGATTTAGTTCTTGTCACCCTAGGATAATGGCAAGTCTGTGCTGGAAGTGTTGCGCTGTGAGTGTAAAGCAAGCTTGGTTTTCTCCCATGTCGGCATTTAGACCTCCCTAGGGTCGATTCTCAGCGTCTGCACTCGAGGCCCAGTGGCTGGTCTGGTGATCATCGACGAGAGATGTAGTTGAATTTGGAAAAAGGATATTCTTCTGATACCTCATGTCGCGGGACAATGAGCGATGAGCTGCTACTGGTTGTCATGGGTGTTTGTAAAAGTCGAGTTGATTAAGCGAGCTATGCATGGATCCCAGGCGGGGCTTGCTGGTGACCTGACATGTCGGTTCGGCTTATGCTGATCCTGACACTGGAATTCAGGTTGCCAATCAACTTCAAACCCCCGCAAATGAATAGTCACTGGCACGGGCGTAGATTGCCATAATCTCCGGTGGAATATATTGGGTACCGCACCTGAGATGGATCTGGATCCAGAACCAGCACTCACCTCAAAATCGAGACGTATGCACCCTCATCTCGTAGTTGAAACAAACATTCTTAGGAGGAAGGCATAGCTCGTTGGCATTTTCATCTCTTACTTGATTCATGGTCAAGGATAGAAGCCTCGAGGTTGACAATTAGTTCTAAAGGTTATAATAGCGCCAGATATATCTGTGGCTCGCAATCTAATTATGGAATCAACAATTTAGCCACTACACTACTACTACTATTACTACTACTACTACTACTACTACTACTACTACTGGATGCTATAGACGGGAGCACTAGTATCATTCTTCGTTCTTCTTGAGATAAACTATTGTCAGCGCGTCGCTAAGGAGGTCGGCCGTTTTAACAGTCAGTTAGATATTTGGCCATTTAGGTATTTGGAGTTCAAAGCTATTCGCCTATTTTGTTAAAGAAAGCTAAATCTTATACAATTAAGGCTTTTCCAAAAGGGGGATTGTAAAGAATAAAGATGCGTTTAAATAGGCGACGTGCGCTTGTGAGGTTAGAGCAGTAATAAGCTTCGACATGACAGCCAACTAAGCCGCAATGGTTAAATAACTTGGGGAGTCATAAGCGTAGCAGCTAGCTAGAGCGGCGAGGGAATTTGTGGGCCTATGTTAGACGCGACAATCATTGAGGGTGCCTTGGCTCTGCCTCCAAAGACTCCTCTCCTTCCCTAGGCCAGTCTAAGCTATAAAGGACTGTCTGATAGTAGGACAATGGAGGAAATGTGTGGCACGTACAGTAGAGGATCACATAGGAGAGGGTTAACAACCCTTGATTTCTAGGTCAAGAAGGGGAGGTGCCAGCCGGCTTATATACGAAGGGATCTTGGCTGACCTGTAGCTAAGCGAGCCAATCGTGATCCTTTGACAATAAAAGTGTTCTAGACTATTACTTCCATCTGTAGGTTGGCAGCTGATGTAACTATTCTCCCAATGACGAAGATATTCTATTTCTAATAGATGCTAGCTACTGATCCCTGTTGGCTCTGCAGTCAGTTTGTTTTCTCTGGCCATAGGCGCCGTGAAATATTGTGGTCATGCTGAAGGCGGTCAAATACCATAATAGAAGCCATGAGGTTTCGGGTATAATCTCAACCGTTGAACCAGCAGCACCTCCAGTATCCTGAAAAGTTGGGTGTTAGATTATGTTTCCGATCTAGTTTGAAGCACAGATCTGCAGGGACCAATAAACCTCAGCTGTTGCCGGTTGTCTGCTTAAGCACAATGAGCCAGGCCATTAATGTTGGCTCCATATTTCTCAGAAAGACTCCTGCTAGTCTTCTGGTATGTACTCTGCCCTACGCCATTTAAAACGCTTCAAGCGTGGGAAAACAAGGATAGAGGTCAGGACAAAAATAAAAGACAGCACCAAATGGACTTCTTTAATAAGTCGTCAAAAAAACATACAACAGCGGGGATTCGCTGGTCGTCACCGACCCAACTACTAATCCGCCCCTTACAGGCTTGACTATGGGAGAGCGGACGGGATCCCGTATTTTCCTGTAGGTATGGTCGTATGTACGAGAAACAGCCGTAATCATCTATTATAAGCAAATATAGTTAATAATAAGCCAAGAAGCACCATTCACGTTACATACCCTCCCATACCACGTTTTGTGTGTATTTCTAACCTATTGTGTAGGCCCTAGGGACCGCTAGTAAGTACTTTGGATCGACTTCCTCGATTCTGTCGACTTTCGTAACGTTTGCGGGAATTCAGCTGCTACGAAACTGGGCAATGGACGTCTATTCGCCTTGGTACAGGCCGTTGGTTCTCAACGTTGATACGATTTGAGACTATTCGAACCATTTTCCCGCGTCTATTGCAACCAGCGGGAAGCGAAACCACATCCTATCTCAGCGGCTTACAATACCTCTATCACGAATTGTCAAACAACATTCTCTATGTGCAACAACCACAAGGTCTGCGCAGAACCGTTAGCTTCCAATTAACTTATATCCTGTTCGAAGGATTAAAGAGAACTTCTAAATTATGTCTTCATTACTTTTCACTTCGAAGTAGCCGTCAAATTGTTGAGGAGAATAGTTTCTTGCCACAGCGAGACTTCCAAGACCTTGTCTTTTGCTCTGATAAGATGCTCGGTCGTTGGCAGATAGCGATCTAAGTGGATGCCTGGCACGAGCGCACTCCAAGTCGCCAGCACTGAATAACAATTCATCATCACTCTGTACCATAGGGCATCATTGGAAACTGATATTTACTATAGGCAAAAGGAGTAAACCGCCAACTCTGATCAGGAATTTGACATTACTATTCCGGATGGGCCCGAGCCAGAGCCTACTGTCCACCTAAATGATAACGACACACACAAACATGTCAGAAACTACGGAACTGGGACTTTCGGTCCTCCAGACAATGTCCAATTGGAGCACTGGCAACCCTTACAGGAGAATGTTTCTCTTCGAGTCTCATATTTGACTTCTGTTACAGAGGTCCCTCTGTATCTTGATCAACCTCACTAACAGTGATCGAAACTGAACCGAACGATCACTTGGGAATCGATCTTGGTCGATCGTAGGAGTTGAGCGACTACAGCAGAGTCGCGAATTGTCTGCTTCCTATCTCTCTCAACCGTCATGTGTTTCCATTTCGCGCCCATGTCTTTGTGCATTCTTCTCTCGTCGTGTTTCTCCACGAATGAGAATGCAGAATGCCATGCTGGCAAAAGGAATGAGATTGAGGGCGACGGTAAGGGAGATATAGCTTTTAACCTGAAGCACTAAGGTAAATCTTTCTGGTACTTGGTGTTGTTCTTGTTCTTCCTGTTTAAATGAATAATTAAAATATATCACTCAGAGTCTGTAATAAGTTCATCCATCTTCCAACCACCACTCAATCATCTACAAACAAACTCTTTCCCAACCAGGCAAGGATGTCTTACGAACACTATAGCTAAGCCTCTTATCCTCTAATTGCTCTTCGCGCGTCACTGACAGGGCAGGCCTATTGCTTTCTACGTTGAGTTTCGACATCAGGCTGACTTGGGTACAAAATCTCTTAATATAGCGCCCTGACGCATGCTAATCATTAGGTGGTTTGGTGTTGGCATCGGAGTGGAAAAGCGCTGTTGAAGGTGCAGAACTAGTATTCGGGCTGAAAACAGGCATTTAGAGCGAAAGCGTTATATTGATGCCTCATCGTATGGGTTTTTCCACTTGAAACCTTTTCATGCATTGGGTATTCTATCTTTTTGGGGTTTCTGGTTGAGTATCTTTACTATCAGCTGGCTTTAGTTGAATCCTGGGTTTGATTAAGGCAAATAGATATCTGTGTTCGACCTGATGTATGTTATTCTAATGACTCTGATGTATGGATGATCTTGGTAGATATGGAGATGGTATGTACGGGGGCGGAGACTACGATACAGCTTATCTCAACTTGAGTCCTGAAGTGAACACCAGAGGCCTCGCACCAACGGGGGATGAGTTGCCGAGTTCGAGGGGTTTGTTGCACCTAGCTTTCTGCAGAAACCAAGGCTCTTGCACTTGAGCGTCAGAAGAAAAGTATATGACGCCGAACTCCCCACTGTTTGTTGTCGCTAATGATTCCGGTAATAGGGTAAGATTAGAGCCAAGTGTGCGGAGTATGAGCCTTGAAAATGGGCACGAGGCGCCATGAGATGGAAGATGAATTGGAGGCTCGATAAGGTCGGAGCACTCTCTCGGTATTCAATTTGGGGGGAGTCTGCAACTCCTTCTGTGACCATAAAGTTCTTAGAAATGTTTAGCTAAGTATTTATAGAATAAATTCCATCCCGATATACGCATGGAATCCGTGACGAAGTGATTGCAGACTCGCCTTAATTATCTCGGATGCTACCAACAATTAATAATAGGAAAGAAAAACTGGTTAAAAATAAGAAAATTGAAATATTACTATCTGATTTAATAAGGAAAAAACAGATCTGGGAGGGAGTCGAACCCTAGCTGGCGGAATCAGAATCCGCAATCATAGCCGTTACTGCATTTTTAGTGAATGAAGAATAGTCAAGAATCCTAACCGGTTCGGCTTCCTGCTCCAGAGATTCGTAGTCCCATTGCTCTGTAAAGAGGTTTTATTTCATGGCACCGCATCACTACTAGCCACGACAACAGTGCAAGTTCTAGTAACCTAGTAACAAGCTAGACAGATATCTACGCATGGTATACGGTTTCTAAGGCGCTCTTGATATTGAAAGATAATTTTGAGCAAAGAACTCAGCCATTGCTTTGGACGATATCAATGCCGCGCCAGAGCAGCAACAAGGCCAGCATCATGACATCTTGGCTGGCATGCTACTGATATCGACCTGGTACAGAAGACATCAGCTATGGAAACGAAGCATGTAAGGATATTAATTGCATTCTAATGATAATCAGTGTCTTACATGCGACTCCGAGGGGTCGAGCATCTGAGTCGGACTTGGCTTCAGCACTACTAGCTAATGAAGTATTTTGAGTAGTCAAACTCCATACCCTTTCCATCCTAACGTAACGCCTCAATATGTTAAGCATCGAGCAGCTATGGTGGATCTGGCAGGTGTAGGAATACTAGCTTGGTAGCGGTCATCGTGAGCGGTAATAGAACAGATTTCATCACAGGTAAGAGATCAAGATGTGAATTGCTACCCAAACTAATGTCCATTCTACAAACAGTACATCTCCAAGTGTCCGCGGCAAATGTGCGCTGTCCAGGATTCTATGCTCAAGATGCAAAGATCCAACACTTTTCTATCATGTGTACCCGAAACGCCGCAATCTCTAGGTACAAGACTCCAAAACCCAGTGTACAAAAGTGTCTTCATAAATACAAAACATGGATACATGTGCAATCAATCGTCTCCATCATTGTGAGAGGCTAGGTCGCCATCCTCGTCAGTGTCTTCGTCTCTTCAGAGCTGGTGACTCACTCGAGGCCGTTCGATTGGCGCGTCGCTTCTTGGCCTTTGATCTGGGACTCGACTCGGGACTGGTGTCAGGAGTCGGCTCAATCTCGTATTTGTCACTATCTGCATCTTCCTCCAGCTTCTTCTCCTCACGCTCAAATCGTTCCTCATCCTCAGGACGCAGTTACTCTGGAGAAACACTTGGTGGAAATTGTCGGACGAAGTTCTTATGGGTATTGTTGTTGGGCACGATGTCACTGTGCATCTCCTTGGCCTCATCGAGGAACTGGCATAGTTCACCATACTTGATGGATACGGGCAAGTCTTGGACGTCTTCGCAATCCTCGCTTCTTCTAAATGCGTGGAGGCGTATGGTCAAGTTGTCGTCTTCGTTCGCGGGCTGGCCATTGGCTGTGCGGAAAACCTAGAACAGTCAGCTCATATCTCATTGTTAGATCAAGGAAACTTACTCTCTTATCCACAACGAGTTTAAGCCCTAACGTGAGAGGGTTTCCTCGAGTCCTTCCTCCAGTCCATTCGGGTTCCTAAACCGAAACAGTGGAGTCTTTGGACAGGTTCACATCGAAGCCAATTACGACTTTGAGTTCACCATCTGTCTTGAGGATGTAGTCGGTAGCGAGAGCTGGCAGCTTCTTTCCGTCTTGAGAGTAGGCGACTTCCCAGGCTACACCAAACACGCCTGGCTTTGCATAAGAAAACCGGGTATCTGGCTGCTTTTTGTGTTTGACTTGGTTGTCGGCATGTTTGTTGGAGGTTGGGCGGATTGCCGGATCATCGCTAAAAACAACGTCGGCAGCTCCCTTGCACCTGATTTTCTTGATGAAATTCCCGGTAATTGTGTTCTTGTGTACAGCTCCAAGTCTGCGTAGCTCGTCGTGCATGGCAAGCTTGACAAGTTCGTTAAAGCCTTCGTGAAACTCGGTAGGCATACGGATAGTAATTTGTTCTTTCAAGGGCTCGTAATCGAATCGGCGAAATGCCAATTCGATCTCCTTTCGGTGGTAGGCGAAGTTGGCAACACTAAGGTGTATAGGTGTCCAACTCCCAACTTGACCGGCGCCGGCTTTGCGCTTGAAAGCCACGAGGGCTTTAGGAAGGCCACGAGCAACGTTTCGAGCGTGGCCGATCGAGTCGGGAGGAGTTGGAGGCTTACGTATCGAGGCTGCCGTGGGCTTGGCGGAGCACTGGGCGCCGTAGGATATATCGGGAGATATATCGCGTTTGGTATGACAATCCATGATTGAGGATGAGGACCATCAAGGAAGAAAGAGGGGAAGGAGGAGAAAAGCCAAAGAATGATGTTGTTTTTGTTTTTGGTGGGGGCAGCGGCTTTGGTTGCTTGGTTGGTGGGATACGCGAGCGACTGTGCAACATTAGCGCTACTGCTGCTATTACTGCTATCGTGACGTCAGAAGCTGGTCGTTCTAAATTCAAGTGCATTTCGATCTGTTGTTTGCAGTCGTTGGTTCTATCATGTTTAAAACTTGATAGAGCTGCAGGGTGATGACTAGGTTCCGCTTGTCCTTGCTCCAAGAGAGATTTTACGATACCCTCATTCCACTCTTTGACGTAACCCATGTGACCCATTCAATCAAGGTAACAAGCAAAGTTATGAGCATTGCATAGTATTGACTCAATACTACCGGTTCAAATGATAGATAAGGCAATATCATCTTAATGAACAAGCCACAGCTACTCCCCGCTTCTCCCTTGTTCCAACCTGAACATCAGATTTCCGCCCTTATTCTGGCTTCCCAACATCCAAGCTTGGTTACTACTCATGTACAGTACTATTCATCCAGCGCGAGAGTCCAATGCCCTCCTACCGTTTGTTGTATCTCAAACACCCATTCATTCCCTAATCAAACCCTTCACCACTTCCTCGCCAAAGTCCCTGCCAACTCATCCTTGGCTCGTTCTGCAGTACGAATCCTGACCTGAGCTCGAGCCGCCTCATGACACCTTTTCCAACGTAGCATGCAAGTTGTGCTGAGAGTCTTGCACGTAATCCTCTAACTGGGTTTCAATGCCTTTTCCTGGATTTAGTGCACTGATAATGTCGCTGATTGGGTCGTCAGCGTTGTGGTAGCTCGTCTCCATCATTCTGCCTGAGCAGTCACAATTCGACGAAGAGGATCGAGAATGGCAAGCGGTTGGATGTTTATGGTAGTGCTGACATTGACAGTATTTTTTGCACCATTTTCTACCTAAACGAAAACGAATGGCTGTAACTGGTAATCGTGAGCCATTATGTAGGTTTATTATGTGGCAATTAAGAGGAAAGCTTGATATAGTATCTTGCCTGATCGCTGAAGTGTATTATATAATCGAAAAGGATGAGCAGAAGAAGAATAACTGGTAACCGTTTTCACTTATGATCACCAACGATGTGTTGTGACTTCTTTTGTCTCCTATTGTCATCAGATGGTTGACGAATGAGCTAACTACAGAACAAGGAACAGTCAATGAAGCCAAGTATACACGCCCAAGCAGGTGCCCTCTCAATCATTGACCTAGAACAAAGCCAATACTCCTATAAAGCTTACTGTACGGTCTTCCTACTTGACCTCAAACATAACCTTTCCCCTACAGAATCTCAACTACCACCAAGCCCTCAACAATGCCAAGCGATTCCAGTGAAGTGGCCAAGCTGTTGGCGCGCAAAATCCTACGCTTCCATGATTCAGAAACAGAGTATCCGCTTAAAGACATCATTACTGCTGAGCAGCTTCTGCAGGCGCGTATGTGCCAGCCTAAGTACCAAATGAGCTGTTGCAACGACTTGGAGGAATATTCAGACTCCTGGAAAGATGCAGACGGCAAAAAGAGTCTTGAACAGGCGCTATGGACGGTGTATAAGGATTTTTGGTGGAGAATAGGTATGTAGTTTTGCACCTTGAGGTGTAAAAGCTTGGACGAAGGATATGCCGTTATAGAACGTATTTCTAACCACATATGGTCAGGACCACTGCCAACATTTTTATACTTTACGTGAACATACGAGTTCCTTCATCACTCACTCATCCAAGGTTAAGCTAACATGGTAGGTTGAACTTTCTCTAGTGAAATACCCAAAAAAAATTTGGTCATATTATCTGGCCCGAGACAGACGATAAATGGGTGGAGGAGGATGGCTCCGAGGCTTCCGGGGACGAGGGACAATCGATGGATAATCGTGACTCTTGGTAGAGGAGGAGTTTTTCGATCGTAATGCTTCAGACAGCGACAAATCCTTGGATCATCAGACTTGCCAGTCTTAAGCACTCTTCTCCAGAGCATGGTCCACTGTAAAAGAGGGATTGGAATGGCTCAACAATTAAGCGGGGTGAAGAAGGTTGTAGCCAACACGATGAGACCGGGAGGTGGCAAGCAAAAGAGTCTTTAAGAAAGCAGGAGTGAGCGATGACAGGCTGTCAAGTTCGGTTGGACGCTGTGTCCGAGATGTCAAGGCCTCATTTTGGACTTATTGAAAGGAGTCGCCCACGTTTATATCATGCTGTGAGATCAATTGAGGCTAGACCCCGTATTTTATGCGGGACTCAGTGGAATGACGGGTATGTAGAGTCAGAGTGCACAGCTAACGATGTTATTCTGAACCTTTGTTTTTCTATCACTACTACAGAGAAGGTTATTGTATCTGAGGCGCGTGGCGAATATGCTACTAGCATAAGGATTATCTGCCTTATTAACAAAGTAAAGTTAAACCTGGCAATATCCTCCAACTCATTCTGCAGTTCCGAATGAGTCTTACTCTCTAGATATCTAGCTTACTGGATAACAAACCAAACAAAGTTAGACCTACCATGACGGGAAAACCCAGAATCCAAGATTGTAACGACAATACACTTCGTTTAGCAACGGCCACCTTGGAATGTGTCCTAGTACATATAAAGAAGCTCGGGGCGGTCTCGCTGAACTAGATGCTCTGGTACAGGAGTGATTCGGTCATCCAATCGTCAAGACCTGGGCTTTCCGAGAGGCTATGCGAAGCCTTTAATTCACCTGACTGGAGGTGGAGATAGAATAAGGTTTGCCTTACCTGATAGAGACAGTAGCAACTCATCGTCTTGAATCCACCCAACTTTATTGCTAATCTGGATCACACCTAACAGTTAGACGTAAAGACCACACCATGACTCCGGTGAGGCGATGTTTGTGCAGCTTCGCTTGAATGATACCGGAATTGGCGGTTCAGTTAAACTTCTACATCTGTCGCTGAGCAGCCGACAACGAGTAGATGTAGAATTACGAGCTCCATTTTGCGGGTGATAGATGAGGATAATATTTACTTTCTTTATATATAAAGTGATGACGCAACCAATACAACAATTGCGCCTTGGTCTAACATCTACTTTACGGAGCCGTCCCATGTGATGGCATGAACAGTTCAATCGTCTTATCAGATAAGCTTTAATACTGCAGTAGCTAGTATTATTAACTGGCCTGCAATATCTGTCTTGAGATAGAAGCATATATCAAGCAGAGTTATATCCTCTTATAATTCGTAACTTACTGATACTCACGGGCACGACTCATTGTTATATCTTCTTATAGAGATAAGATCACTAAGACAAAATTGCAGTCTTACACGGCTGAAGGCTCGCCATACCAATATCAAAACATGGACAGAGTTGTGCAGGAAATTAACGAGGTGGGCATGGCAAACTATCCATTCGGCGACCAAAGATAAAATGAGATGTGATCATCTTTTGGCCGTGGTTGTGGCTTTCTATTGTCAGCGCCTCTTAATATTTTTCCTTGAAATTGTGTCGACAGCGGAGATAACGCAGCCTTTTTGATACATGCTAAGTTGTAGGGAATGAGTCATTAGCCCCTACATTGTTACATTTTCCCTTTCATGAAAAGGTACGACCTATATTCTTGGTAGCTTGAAGCCGTTTCGTCTGGTTTGTGAGGGAAATAGCCCAAAGATTAGACTGTCTTTCTATCTATGTCTGTCTGTGTTGAATCCTCCGTTTTCTATGTCTCACCGACCTAACAGTTCCATGACTTGGCTTGACCACAGACATATATTGCTTGTGGAAGATGACTTCCTTACTTTCCTCCCTTTTAACCATCCCGGGCACTAAAACCATTCTCGGCATCCCTGTTTTCGTTACTAATTCTTACTGACATTCTTGAGTCCGACGCCAACATCACTACAACCATTTTGTGAATCACCTGAAGCCTAATACCAATTTCAAACATCTCCCATCGCCAACATGGGTCTACAACGTAACCAAAATCTCAGCCGAGCCGGTAGATTCTCATGTTTTCCATGGCTTTTCCTATCTGTAACCTAAACAGGCCGATGGTCAAAAATGAGTTCCGATATCACCAATATGCGAGGCAAAATGATGTGAATCTGCACCGACTACCAACCAGTCTCCTCAGTTTCACCAGCCGCTTCTGTAGAGGGAGATGCGGGCCATTCGTGACATCAGCACATGTACAGTTCATTGTTGCTGCTGGTGGTATCGAAAGGACATGCCCAATCGTAGGCTAGCAAGCAAAGATGGACACCAACATGACCTCCATCATCTAGCCCTTTCAAGGTCAGCGGAAAGAGAGAAAAGACGGAGCCAGGGACATGGGTGGTATGTTATGCTCCCCTGTCCCCTGTGTCTCACCCGTCAGAGTTGGGTCACATATTCCAGGGGATCCATCAGCCTTATTGCGTCACCGGATGGTAGGCAAGCAAAACAAGCAACGAATAGGGTTGTCATAGGCCAGCTATAGTGTTAGCGAACTCAGCCCCCCAAACAACCAGTGAAATGATATGCAACAATATCAGATGTGACAGAACTGACCGCTTCAATTCTGCCATAACTAAGCTCTCACTACATGCTTGAGTCCCCACCCATCGCCACCAACTCTCCCTCTTCCATTTTACTACCCGCTCTCATCATCGACAATCTCCAAAATGGACGCGAGCGGATGTCAAGATCTGCGAACGGCAACTCCTTCAACGAGGTCAGACTCAGTATCCACTGGTATACAGACAGCCCCCATGAGTCTCGGAGAACATAACCAAGACCAGAACCCGCCACCTGAGCCGGAATCTGTAGGTCTCCTTGATCTCCCAGATTCCGTAGGAGATCAACTAGTTAACCTCTTCATCGCATATAACTGCGTTTGTTCTCCTGAGATTGAATTCTCTAGTATCATTACTGCAATCAAGAGCGATCAGCGTGATGATCCATCACTTCCTAAGTTTGAGTTCGAGACAGAGCCGTGTACCCTATTTATCGGCTACGACTATCGCAGTACGTTTGTCCTCTCTTCTCAGTTCATCAAAGACAACTTTCTGACCATCTCACCAATAGCCAGATATGTCCCTCATTCTCGCCATCGCCGACAATATTTCCCCATCACCGGGACAATCACCTCATCACTCACTCCAGATGGCACGTGGGACTTTCATCTGACCGACTATTACATGGAATGCATCGCCCAAAGGCTTCCCTACACTCACCAGCCAACCTTTGAAGCAGAGAACTGGCAAATCGTCTACCTCGACGCTCTTCGCCCGGGGATTAAAGAGGCGGTCAATGCGCATAACCTGAGGGTCCTGGGTTGGTGGGCCAGGAAGGTTAGCCATAGTGGGCAGGTGTTTGAAGAACTTGGCGATGCGAGTCACGCAATTTATCAATTCACGGACGCTAAGGAGGTCTGTGATCAAATGTATTCCGCGTTGAAGAGAGCCTATCCTATTCCACAGCCAGACAGTCGCGCTGCTTGAGATCTCGCCGGCTATTCCTAAGATCACAGCGCAGAGCATGTGGAGGAAGGGTTAGTCAGGTAAGTAATGATGGTTTCAAAGGTCTCAGGTAGTTTAGAACTTTACATACATTTGCGCGTTCAACTTCCCCTCTTATCCCTTTACTATCCCTTTACTCAAACTCTTATCTACATCATAGTCGTTTCCATTAGCATGCTCCTTGCTTAGTTTACGGCTTTCAATTCAATTATGTTCAAGATGTCGTCCGGCCTAATCGAAAGTGCCAGCCTTTCCTTGAGATATGATGCCTGCAGAAGCAACGGTGGAAGTTATCACAGACCAAGCCGCCAAGACCAAGTCTAATTGTTCTGCGTACAATTGTTATTCTCTGCTCATTACGGTCGCCCACTGGGCTGCTGGTGGCTATAATAATGATATAAAGAGAATTCACGACGAAATTGCCATGGCGAGCAGACATATTAACACATGGCAGATTTCCACTTATGTGGCGGTATATCTTTAGATACGGATGTCAATTTGCTTAGGGAGGTTGTAAGAATATATATCTCTAGAGAAATACAGAATATATTTTAAAGGATCCTAATAACTCAGGATTGCATATAATAAAAGGAGATCATTGCGACGTAACGTTCTAGGAAATATCCTCTTTTTGGCTTTCTCATTACATAAGAGAATAGAGCTTACTCTTCCGGATGATTCCGGATACCGAGACTGGGAGTGGAAATGTAGTCATGGTTATAATAGCCACAAGGCCTGTTGGGAAAAGCGACAGTGGCAAGGTGAGGATCATAGCCATCATTATCACGATCTGCTCCGGCATAATAACTGTCAATAGAAACTGATCTGCTATCAGTGGCACCGGAAACGCGACTGGTATCGTGCTCGTTCGCATTATGACTAGCATTGTAACTGGACTTTTGACTGACATCATGACCCTCATCATCGTCAATTAAGTCACGGTATGAGAGTGGCAGCAAAATCCGGATCACAGTCATTCTGTTGCTCGTTGACCCAAGGACTAAGAGTGGTGGCAATAATCCATTTCAGGTCGTTGCAAGCATTATCGTGAACCCAGGTGCCAGAAACGAGGCTAACATAAATTAGAGTGACGTAGCCGACACTACAGATGATACACTGAGTACAACGGACGAATTGAATAGAGAAGCTCATTGTAGGTTTGTTGAGTAAAAGTGTGTAGGAGGGATGTTTGAGTAGTTGATACTTGGATTGTTTGGTTGTTGCTGTTAATTGTTGTTGGTGTTTAGTGTTTGGTGAGGGGACGATCGAACAGTGCGAGAGGCATAGATGTTTAAATAGGTGAGATTTCAGTATGTGAGTATGTGCAGGTAGTATGATCGGATAAACAAAGAGAGTGGTCATTGTTAATCTATAGTCCAAGCGCAATGGCTGACCGCCGAGCAGCGAACTGTACACATTTGTGAAAGCCAGAACCAATGCAATGGCGAACAGACCCTATCAATAGTACCTAGATGTCCGTTCTAGTTGCGTCTTTGTTGTATTCTGGCTATAATTACCCAATAGATGACGTGTCCATGCGTAGCTATTATGGCTTTGTTCAACTGTTCCAGATTTATTCGTATCCATATAACTAAGAAAATATCGCCAGCTTTTATTCGCCTTAGTAGAAGAGATTAATTGCCAATGTCAGCTGCCCTGGCGACGGACATAGGGTAGGTTCTCAACAGCTAACTTTTAATTTCTACCTTATCCCTAATAGCTTGAAGACGATTTTAAAGCTGTATGCAATAATAATAATACTGATACAGTTGTGTTTCTCGGGTAGGTTGGGAGCAGTGTTTGGGGCTTGGGTTCCTTCGAACGGGAAAGATACCACTACAGACCAACGCCCCCTCAAAAACATATCAACGCTGGTGGCAAGCATCTCAGCCAAGGTCAAAGACAGCTAGTAGTAATATTTTCAGCTCTTCTTCGATGAGGGTACTTTGTCCTCAGCAACGACAACTATAACGACAGTGTAACTTGGCACCAGTCTTGTTTGGGAAGTAGCGCAACAGGTTATTCAATACACATTTACGTGAGACGTATTGACCTCACCGCTCAGGAATGGGAGTTGGTGGCATGCTTGGCAATTTCCACATTGGTTGTTGCAAAGGGTAGGAAAGCAACGATTACTGCCACTGTAGAAAGGCTTGTTCAACTTCAGTCAGGGCCAACTGTATCCTCGTACTCGCCTCTGACTATCCGCATTTGGAGGTTTTCCGCCGACACCGTCACAGACGAGCCATCTTATTAAGATGTTCTTTTCTCGTCACGAAACGTAGCGAGCTTTTTGGGCCCTGTATATTCGTCGACGGTAGTGTCTAAAATGGCAGGGAGAATGTTGGAGCTATTTTGCGTGCGACTTTAGTTGCTCCTATAATGCTAATACTATTCCGCGGCTTCCCAAGGGGGGCTAAGAGCGGACTGAACCGAACAGAGGTACTATCAGACATATATTCTCCAAGAACAGCGGTAACTAGGCTAAAAAAGCCGCCTTTTGCCGAAGACAGTTGTTGACAGTCCAAAAGCAATTTCACGCGGTATATAGATGCACAAAATGGCAGCGTCCCTTTAACTAAAATTGCAGTCAATACAGAGAGTTCTCGTGTCCTGACCTCTAAGTATCCTAAAGTTCCGAGCAGCCAGTACTGATTGTGTCAGATTTAAACCAGGCCATTCAGACAAGAATGGTATTTTGCCTGTGACTATTGTCGTTCCACTCTCTCTATCAAGGACTTACTTTGCACGGCAATCTCACATCGATATCTGCAACTCATTCTCAGACATCTAACAACAGACTATTTTTGGCTTTGGTGGGCCTCTACGCAGATATGGTGAAAAGTAGTAAATCTTGTCTTTTCTTGAGGTGAAAGAAGCGGTGTATATTATGGGAATGATCTTGTAGGCTGATGTTGGTAAGAACAGGTCCGCTAAGAATTTCGTTGTGACATTTGAGCATAGAATCATAAAAGCACTATTGGAACACTACCTATCATCCACCGCAATACTGAAAACTCCCCTTTGACCTTTCAGGGGGTATCGTGAACTCTCATATTTAATATCTTCCATTCAGAAAGAATACTCAGAACTCAACGCGATCGGCCTTGTTCGGGTTCCCGTTCATACGAGGATTATGAACCTGTCATATACACTGTCTCGAGTATTCAACCCGGCCTTGTGCCCATGTTCGCGCTGTAGATCCTGTTCAACTCAACTATAAAGCAGTGGCGCCACTTCACCACCTTCCATACTAATGCCTGGCACATCACATCTATAGTCTAACGCATATTTCCGATACTGTCATCGTTCTCGATCGTGAGAGTATCCCTTGGCTAGTCTGATGCTCTGTCTTGTTCCCAGTCAACTGAATTCTACGCTCCCGGCTAGAGCTGGTAGTCCCGGGTGTGATTATGCTCATGTTCCCGATGGGGATCTACTCCAGGACCGAGGTGATGTTCGTGGACATATCTAGCCTTGACCCTTGTTTGCATTTCCGATCACTTTCTTGAACAATTTATGAAAATGTGTCAGTCGAGCCCGATGTCCATCACGACCTTCGACTATGTATGAATAGGTGGTGTAGGCTGGGCAACCTGGCTAAAAGTGAGAAGGAGTATGAGGCCAATAACCCTTCGCCAGGCGTGAGCGTGATATTGCCCATCAGTTCGATCAGGGCAATAGCTGTATATGCCCTCTTGATCACGTTCGCAAGTGCAGACGAGTTCATGATTGACTGCATAGTAGTCAATATACCTGAGATGTCATGGATATTCACATCCAGGCATTTGTGCAGGATGATCCCACTGTGACTCAAGATCAAGGCATCGGAGCCGGTGTTGTTCCCGATAGGTGTATTTAAGGTCGCTCTATTGTGGTACAGATAGGACTGCGAATGAGTACTGATATAAAGAGAGGCGATGTCAATTGGTAGAGCACATACATCTTCTTCAATAATGGGCAGAGCGGATGAAAGTCGTAATGCTCAAGAGAGCTGCTTTACAGATCGTGCATTGCCATTGACACTGGTCGACGTGGCAGTCTAATCAAATGTAATGTATTATACAATCGCAATTGTTATTCTTGTTCCACTACCTGTTCGTTATAATAGCTACGGTTCTGTCACTCTTTTGCTGCTACTATGATTCGTGCTCGGTCTATTGCCACTGGCATCAATATGACTGTTATCAACACCTACAGACCAATCTCCGCCCTGCCGGCTGCTGCTACTCGCTCTCACAAGAGCATCTCAGTCCTACTTACTACTACTTTACCCTCCTCTTGTAATGAGTCCAACTCTCAACTCTAGACTCGCTTTACCAAATACCCCCTAGCCCTTCCCGATCATAACACCAAGGGGTTACGATCTTGGCCACAATTCTACTCACTTACCGAGAAACTGATCACCTATCTTTTGCTATCAGCAAAATGAATACTAACTCTGACGTGAAGGCCGAGATGCCAAAGGGCATCCCATTTCCCTCCGACGAGAAATCGTCTCGATCCGCCGAGAAGGCTCCGGCCACCAACGAAACTGGTCACGCTGCCGCTGAAAGCCAGGACATCTCCGAGGTCAAGTCCGTCAACGAGGTGGAGAGCGACATGGCTAACAAGGAGCTTGAAGAAAGCCGCAAGTTCTTTGTCGAGAATCTACAGAAGTACGTTAAGATGACGTATGATGAGTACTGGGCTCGGATGCCTGAGATCGATATTGAGAGCCGCAAAGGCTGGAATGAAAGTACCTTCTACTTGTTTGAAGAGGAAGAGCGCCAAAAGTTCTTCGCCGAGAATCTACAGGAGCGCTTCAAGGTGACATATCATGAGTACTGGGCTATGATGCCTCAAGTCAGTTATGAGCACCGTGAGGCCTGGGGCGATCATCTCCGCAGCATATTTAACCAGGCAGAGCGCCGCAAGTTCTTGGCTGAGAACCTAGAGAAGCACTTCAAGAAGACATGGGATGAGTTCTGGGATCAGATCCCTGATGCCAGTATTGAGGACCGTAAGGCCTGGGACGAAGATCACCACAAGCTCTTCAATGGGACTCACGAAGCTCAGCTCCGTGTTCGCGGTAAGTCAATCTCCTTCTACTCTCTGGGTGCAACTCTACTAACCTGCACAGATGATAAAGAGTTGGGTACTCTTCCGGAAGAGGCCATGAAGTTCATGGAATACGACTACGACGACGATGATCAGGACGATATGGACGAGGAAGACGAGTATGATCTGGACTACATGAAGGGGTATTATTACTGGGAGTAAGCATGATATCGGATGTCATTGGTCGGTTGAAAGGCGGATGCGCCAGGGACATGCTTACGATGGCTACTTGGAGATCCCCGGTCCAGAGTTGGGACTAAGAGCAAAAGTGGATATAGATAAGTCGGCATAGTGAGATAGCCTGAATACTTTCAATCTATACCAGAGAGTTTCAGTCTAGACTAGAGGATTTCAGTCTCGCTTTACTGCATGAGGAATCCGCGATTGGAGCCACGACATAGGCATGAACTCCAACTTCAACTTGATTGACACATACCACGTGGACCCGTCTAGCGAAAGGATGGTGGTCCCAGGAGTAAAACATGGACTTGGCTCTACGGTTCGCTGACTATTTTGCAGAACGTAAAGAGTGGCGTGGAGCCAGGATCGCTTGGTTAGGAACCAGGTTGTATTAGTCGGTTCACCACGAGGACATGAGGAACCTATGAGAAAGATGACACAAAAACTCTCACGAAACGTTCGCCCTGCATCGCGCTGAGCTCTTAACGTTATCAATAGTTAGGTCAAGCTCGGTTATCCATTTGAGTTGCAACGTTTCATAGTCTCGCTATACCAGTACATTTATTGCCTATACCCTATATCTAACCAAGCCAGGCCAACAAGGACAAAAGTCAGAATTGTCGGACAAACCAATCAAACATTCCTCCCCAAGACCACTCCGTAACCAATCAGAACAAAAATTACTGACTTAACGTCGTCGCCCATCTCGGTTTCGTGGGGGCCCCAGCCCTGCTTGAGCACTGGCATGCCATATTGCTTATTTAGGGCAGCCCAAATATAGGAATTGACAGTTTCGCAATCATTCAGCCGCCACTGACTGAGGACACCATGATCCGCGATAAATCGATCACGGGCTTTTCGACACTACGTGTCGTTGGCAGGTCGTTGAACAATACAGCTATTGCCATCCAACCAGACAATTCGTGTAACCTTACTCGGTTCACTGCGGGAGGGCATCAAGACCAGAAACCGATATGCGCAATTCCTCATTGAGATACTACTGTATGAACCCGAGAAAACGCCCGACGGGGCTGTCCTCTTCCATCTTGACAACCCTGGACAATGGTTAGTCAAATATATAATATAGTTCTTTAGGTAGACGGCTTACCTGAAGTATGTGACAAGGGTGGTATTTTTTGCAACGTCTTTCAGGCATTGTGCCAATGCCTTTTCGGTGCTGATATTTTTGATCTGTCGTTCAGTCCGGTTAGGTTTATATGCTAATTAATAAGAAACATTCCTTACTGGTGACCTGTCGTTAATCCGCATGTTGCCGTCGTTATCCTATACGACGGCGGTCTTCTTGCTGCTATGATAAACCTGTCCAGGGACCACCACTGAAGCTCCCTTCTTGTTGCTCGAATCAACCACCACGTTTGTTCGCACATAGCGCGCAAATCGATGGTGCTCTGTATCGTAGATCTTGAAGTCGACGCCGTTTCCGAAGTCTGCATTCAGCTTTTGAGCAACCCGGATAGCAAGGGCAGTACAACTCCCATTGGCTGTAAGCTTTTCGGAGTGATGTTTGTGTATTTCCGCATAGACCTCATTAAGAACATGCCCGTATTCAAAGCGACGAAGGGTCTGTTGAGGATGTTCAACAAAATTGCGATACGATTCCTTGAGGTCGGTTAAGAGAAAGTCAACCATAGCAAAGCTGGTGAAAGCCGAGCTAGCATGGATTTGATGCTGTTCCTGTGTGGCGGCCGCCTCCACTTGAATTTGGAAGAGTGGAAACGCCATCTTGGATGCTAGGACATGTTATATATATAAGCGACAAATACCCGTGGTTGCATTATACAACCATTCTCAGGCTTACCTATCCAACGAAAGAAGATGAAGTTGATGGTAGGACACGATCAGATGGTGGCTGCTTGTACACGATAAAGGTACAAACACAAGATCAGATCCAAAAAGGTCTGGCAAAGTATCCAGATGTAGAAATATATAGTAGATTTGCAAGATAATTTGTTGGTAGATGTGTTTGTGGAAAGGAGGGAAAGGATGAGGGAGAGGTTGAGGGAGAGGAAGAGGGAGAGGAAGAGGGAGAGGAAGAGGGAAATAAATAAAAGATGGGTGGAGACGAAAAGGGGTTTAGGCCACAGGCCGCTAGCTACGACTGCCAGTCGCACTCGCACTCGCAGCCGTAATCACATGGCTGCCAAGCCTGTGAATGTTCGGCCTTGTCACTACCAGTGGCAGTGGCAGTGGCAGTGGCAGTGGCAATCATAAGGCTGCCAAGGCTATAAATATTCAGCTTTGTCACTGCCGTTCGCAGTGGCAACCATAGCCGCAATTATAAGGCTGCCAAGGCTGGAGCCTAACGATGAGCCATCACAACTACAGACAGATGCAATGCGCTTGAGAGTATCGCTTGGGTCAAAGTTAATGGCCCGAAACTAAAACTACTGATAATTTGGGCCGTATTGACTACGATCGGAAGTAATCGGAGCAAGGATCCAGGTGCGACAGGTTTGCTGGAGCTTCGCGATTACGGTCGTAGGTTGCGACGGGTTGGCCAAAGTCCTTTGGCGAGTCCTCGACCGTAGAGAGTGTTCAGGCCTCAGCTAGGACGGACCATCAAGGGTCCATCGGCTCGCAGTCTTGTCGGGCGCAAAGTCACTCCATCCTGCCATTATGGCCACGTATCGTTGTCATCTGCGGTGAAATCTTGGTGACTTTGGGGGCTGAGTTGAATTGGCAGCGTTGCTTCGCCGGATGACGAGGGAACTAGGTGGTAATGCACGCTGAGTGGAAAATAAGGCTCGAGACAAGCTAGGCAATGGGCTAGGTCGTTAGATGTATCGTGGATGATCTGGTGGATCGAACGACTAGGCACAGAGTCATAGTGTAGGATCGTAAATCGGTCGTGTTGATGTCTGTATTTGAATATGGATACATGCCAAAACGAGGCTAAACGGGACGTGCAAGCAAGCGATGCATGAAGAAGAGCATTGAGTCCTTGATGAAGAAGGAGAATGCGGTAACGTTTGCAAGCTCACGAACAGCACCGAGGACTGTCCCTAATGGTGTCCGTGAGGGAGATAACGGTTCTTCAGCCATAACAGACTTGTACCAAGGAGAAATCAGTATCACTGTCGGGCAACCGTCGAGCTCCAGATCAAAGCTGCAAGACATCAACGGTCCCCTCTACAGGCCCCAATCGTTCCAGCAAAGAAGGCAATGCGCTCGTTTGGTGGGTACAAAGCGGAATTTTATACGGTCTGTAGCGCGGTTCACCGACTCTTTTGGACGCGCTTCGGGGCGGGCTGGGTATGTATAAAGAGAGGGTTGAAAAGCCTTTAATGAAGGAAAGGTTGTTGTTGAGAGGTCGAGAAGGTCGGGATTGAGGGTGGCATTGTGTTCTCCAGATCATAGCCGCGAGAAGCTGAAACAGGTTCCATCTGCAGAGCCCCGGCTGTTCCACCAACAGAGAGGCGCTCGTTTGATAAGTACAGTTTCAGAATTTTACAACGGCCTGCAGCGACGGATTATCGGGTCTGTGTATTGATGATGAAAAGATGCTGAGTGTTGAACAAGGAAAGAGAGAGAGAGAGAGAGAAGGAAAGGTGACGCAAATGCAAACAGGCAACGCGAGGTGAGGTGAATGGAAACGCGAGATCTTGTGACTGACGCGAGACTGTGCATCTTTGAAGGCATAGAATGATTGGTTAATGAGTTAGACACCTCTTTTCTTCGTCGTGCACGGATCACAAACCCATCCGGACGTGGTTGTGGCCCGTGCTCAGCCTTTATGAATGTAGAAGTACGGATGTTTAATCCGGATATAAAATGCCATATTCAGGAGTGATACATGTTGAATACTGACAAATGACCGAGCCCTTTGTCAGTGTGCTAGGGGGAGGTAATCTAGATTGTCGAGGAGCTGGATGACGAGATTCTGGTCCTCCAGGTGATGCTGTTCTATTAGTGATCTCTCTAGAAGTACCAGGCCCTCACTCTCAGTCATAGCTTCGATCTTCACAACTTCTGCACGGGCAAATCTAGTGGTAATTTGCCGTTGCCGTGTTATGAGTAGGATTCGACCCCCAGTAGACCGAGGGAGAAATCGTATATCCCTCCCCTTCGTGCGGCATCTCCAAAAAACATGTCTTCATCGTCTGCATTGTCGACGATCAGAAGCCAACAATCAGAACTCGGTCCTTGAAGGTAATCTCGCACTGCTTGCTGTCGTCGAGGGAAACTGGAATGATCCCGTGCTTCGATGGGTTTCTTTTGTGTCTCAGCCGGAGAAAGGCAAGCTCTGTGAGCACGTTGTGAAATCCAGGTCCATCAGCGCACTTATCAACGATGGTGCGGATTTCGTGTTGCCATCCGTCGGCCGCATCATGCGCGTTCTCGATTGTTTTGAGGTACGGGCCTGTGAAGCCATGTTGATCACGCTCTGCGGCGCCATTCTCGTGGCCATGACATGTGCAATGCCGCAGTGGTCAGATGAGAAATGGGGGGCGTGTATATTGACGATCCAAAAGGTAGCCTGAGATGCCCAGGTAGTTACGAACAATGTCCAAGGAGGACCGAGTGCCGTCGTGGCTAAAGTCACCGTCTTGGCGGACGCATTGGAGCTTCTTATACACCTTAAAGGGAGGCAAAAGAGTCATATTTTGACTTTTCCTTATCAGCAATTTGCTGTAGCAACTGGTTAGGCATTGTGGTATAATGTCTAACTTGCGAACAAGAAGTGTTATTTGCAGTAGAGACCTGTGGCCGAGACCTTATATGACCACACAGAACCTAGTGGCTAGAGTCACCGCCCGTTCAGCTGCGGTTTTTAGCTTGGAAGATTCCAGCGAATCTCTGGTCTATACATTCCACTGGTATCAAGTTGAACCAAGCGTCCATAAATGATCCGTTGATGAGCACGGTGGTGCGCCGCGGGACGAGACCTCTCATGAGACCTAGACTTGTTTGAGCACGACAGATGCCTGCGCAAAGGATCATATGCTCTGCAAACGCTGCTACAAGCCTCAACCGAAGGTGCTCGTAAGATTTTGCCGATGGGAAAAAGAGTTCTTTTGTCCTTGTGCAACGCCTATTTCGTTTGTATTCGAGTCCCTCTTATAGCTGCTTGTAGAGACAATATCATTCTTAATTGACCCATGCCTTCCTCAATAACTCAATCTCATTCTGCCCTTCCTGCAAGTAGAGTTTTTCAAAGATCTGGTTTCGAGCCATTGTGCGGGAAATAATCTCTACCTGTTTAACTATGGTTCCGAAGACTTTGACCTCAGATATGGAGATCTGAAGCAAGAACCCGACGGCTCCCCATGCTACAGTGATGTGATTGAGGAGAGATGCCAAAGGATATAGGATGCCATCGAGCGCTTAAATCATATGCCCTAGTCTATTGATGGCAGGCATTCAATGGGACCATCTCGGGTCAAGATTAGCTAGGTTACTTATGCAATTCTCCGTAAATTATTCGTAGGTGTATTCGTAGTCAGTCGGTTTAGCTGAGGTTGGCGTCCTCCTTGAAGCAAATGTGAATGAAGATCAGCAAACTATGTAATTTCAGTTACTAGCTGATTCGCAACACCTCAGCCATATACCAGCTGGCTTAGAGTTTGCTCATTGACTAACCCAAGTGCAGGTAACTTGGTAGCGGACTCGGAACAGTGCTCCAAAAATGCCGGATCAAGTGAGGCCGGTTTGTGTGGTTGGCTCGGCGTAAGATAAAATATCCAAATCGTAAGGCAAGATAGGCAACTAAGTAGTCACAACTTGAAAGCACAAGTCTCCCTACAAACGTTATCCACTCGGCTCAGGGCTAGCACTGCCAACTAGGCGCTAAGGTTTAAGGGTGATGCAAGCTTCCTCCCACCATCCAACTCCGCAACTCTCGGGCTACAACAGCGCAACATGTGAGAAGAAGAATTGTGAAATGAGGAGTAAGCTCGGGTTGTGAAGAAGAATATATGAAGAGAACATAAAAGGTGAACAGTAATAATTGCCACTAGGCAAAAAAGACAAGCTGTACTTTCTAACAGACGAGATATGAACGTTGAGAATTTCTATCCGCTTGGATGGAGGCATATAACTGTTCCATTCCACCATCAAGAAAGTTTACTCCCACTCAAAAAATCTTCCAAAGTCTATAAGAACGACGCTTGTCCAAATCAATCCAACGACAAGATGAGCCGCTAAAGCTCCAAAATGCATTCAACTGCACCGCATCATCTTCAACACATTCAGGTTACTCCTCATCAATTTGATCAATAGTTCCTGATTCCGCCACTGGCAGAGAGAGGACACTGTCCTTGATGAATTTTCGGAATGGTCCATCTGCCCAAGCACCCAACCACTTCAGCGACTTGATAAGGGCATAAATACCCAAGATCGAATTAGTTTGCCCAATGACAAACATCCCACTCACCAGAACCTTGCCCTCTTCTTCTTTCGCCAGATACAAGTTCTAGGTGTGCTTCTCGGCAAGAATCAATGGCATATGCAGTTCGAAAGGTTCAGGAGAGAGAATAGGCTCCCGTTCTTCTGGGCATGACGCCCAAGACTTCAAGATTCGCATCTGTTCCATCCAAGCAGAGATCCAGGCAGCCAACTGCGGGCGACCATCTGACGCTGTGCTAGCTTTCGTCTCGATATTGACAGCAGCAGGCCTGTAGCGAACAAGCGGATGAACGCATTGGTTCAGCGACGTGTGGTTCTGGGACATCTTGAGGAAAAGCTTATTGGCAAGGCTTTCGGGCTCTGGGTCATGTTCGATGGACAGATTGATCGAGTAGTCGATCTGTCTACCCTCAACAGGCTCTCTGTTCCTCCCCTTCGGCAGTAGATGTTTCCGAGAACTGATGGCGGTGCTGTAAAGAGTTAGATAAGTTCAAAAGAACACTAGGTTAAATCGTACATGTTGTGGGGTGTGACACCTTTGAAATCGCTCAAGGCAAGCACAAGAATACGAGATGTCACACTATCATTCCAGTTTGGTTCGGGAGCCTTGTTCACAGCACAGTATCGTGCTTGGCGGTAGATGAGGTGAATCTCACGAAGTTCGTCGAGAGCGTCTTGTTTCGATCGTTGGTCTGTGTAATCGAGGTTCCAAGGGTGTATATCTTCGTTGGATTTGATTGCTGTGATGACCGCTTGAATTTCATCCTAACAGACGTTAGAATTACAAGTTCACAGTGTATGATACGGGTCTAGGTACCTGGATGACAGCTGGAATCAATCCAATGTTATCCCTTGCATGCTTGAGTGCTCCCAGATCCGACGGAAGAACCATCGTGTCATCGAACGTGAAGGCTGGTGTAGTCACACCCAAATCAGCAGTTGATTTAGCTGCACTGCGCTGCGATGTTTTGCTGGTTGTCGTGGTCGTCTTGGAACTGGCTTCAGACTTGGTAGGCGAGCCTGAGGTGACGTTCTGTGAGCTTCGGATGCGTTGCTGAGGACTTCCAGTTGTGATGACAGATGGGTCGTTGTGAAGAAACTGTGGAGGCGGCTGCAAAGGACGCGACAATCCAAACGTACGCTGACGGACTGAAGGCGCTCGTGGCGTAGGTTCCTCAGACTCATCGTCATCCGAGCTGACAACGACGAAATGAGCATCTGAATAACGCTGAAGGAATTGTGGTCGAAGTTCAAAAGCCTGGTGGTCGAGGTCTCGCTGCGGAGTGTGATCTGGAGACTTGGAGACTTTGGAGATAGTGCGCTTCTTGGAGGGACTGGGCATCGGAGCCATGTTGTCGTGAGAAGAACCCCGTTGGGATTCAATCACTTGTGTAATCCAACTGTCAACGTATTCAAAAAGGTTGTTGTCTTGGGTCAAAACGTGGGCCATGATGGTGGTAGAGTTGGCTCAGTTGAGCGGAGAGCGCGTTCGTTTTGTGTTTGTTATTTTGGGCTTAGGTAATGCGCGCGTTGATGTAGCAGCTGATGGACGGACTTTTCGGGCTAGCGTATGTTTGTGTTGAATCTCCTTTCCTGCAGTGCAGAGTTCGGTTGTGAAATAAATGCGTTGTTGGTCTTGCGATAATTTGTGACTGCGGTTAAGACGTAATGTCAGTGAATCAACTCCTGTACCAATTCTACCCAAACGTTGAAAAGGTGATTACATAAGGCGGCCCGACCGATAAGATAAGACGATACACGATCATGACCAGACTCTGTCGCGGCAAAAAAGCATCAAGTTCAATATCCTGCAATAAAATCAACAATAAAGGATACGAGATTTCACCACTGTTGTGACCACGAGACTTTCTCCTCCCAAAAGATAGATAGATGGCTGGAGACAACATTACATTGCGCCGTCATCGTAAATTGGCTGCTAGTGAATTTGAAATCAACGGATTTGGAAAACATATAACACCTGGCGCCAGATAAGGTTAAGTTTCTAATCACGGCTATCATCTATTAAAATATACCAATCCTGAGTCGTAATCTGTGGGTATCGCCGAGTGCTCAGAATGGCCAGCAGATTTTTGAGATAGTAGCTAACTGCAGGGTAGGCCATGACTTAACCGGCCTTGATCAAATCAACTCAAGAGGGCCTCAGGGTATAGGCAATGTGTAATTAGAAAGGCACGATTGTCAGCTGTTATTAATAATATTATATAAACTGCTTATATGAGATGAAATGTTAGTAACTCCATATCCTGGTATGAGGCTAAGTATTTCAATATGAAAGCTATCTAATGCTCCTAGCCTCTTTTCGCTTGGGAAGTTTACCATTTGTTCCCAGCTGCAGAAGAATTAAAATATTCCACCGGGTTGACAGGGACTGATTGGCACGAAGAGCGGTCTTCTCCATCGCGACGACCCGTGACCAAGACGGCGTAGTTCGCCCAGGGACCAGGCATATGGCAGCAAAAGCTGCTTGAGCCGGCCCTCAGAGACAACACCTCCTATTAACGGCATACTACGAGTATTAGTGATGTCTACAAGATCCACCACTCCACCAAAGGTAAGGTCAAGAAGAAAGCGGATGGATGCAGATATTTGACACTAGGCGGGTTGGTCTACTGAGATGGGAACTTAGATGTTATAAAGATGAGGCAGAGGAGCCCAAGAGACAAGCAGAATACTCACAAACAGGTCATAATATTGACCAACGACAATGAGTTGGGTTGAAGCCTACCACACTAAACCCTCTTAAGCTAGGGTCTGCAACTCAACAGGAAAACCAGCGGCCCTTGCAAGCGACATTAGGGTCCAGTTGCATGAAGGGGATCCGGACGCCTTGGACGCTACTGCAACGTGCAGAATTATGCGGCTATACGTGATGCAGATAAATATCTTTAGAGCTAGTCTTTTTACCCGATTTATCTCGGACAGGAAATAAAACACAGGGCATTTTTCTGGACTACCTCAAACTCGCCCTTAATAGGCAGTGTGCACTAAGTTGCTCCACATAAACCATGAGATTAAGGTCCATCTAGCACCCACCAGCATCCACTCACATAACTAAATTAGCGCATACTCTCGTTGACGAGTAGTATTACATGTTTACGTCTTTTGTTTCCGAGTTGGGCAAATACCGCTGGGTGGATCTAAGTTCCGAGGTAAGGATCTGTAACCCATGCTCAAATAGACAGCTCTAAACAGGAACTAGGACAGGGACTGGGAGGAAATAGGCCGCTTTCAGATTTGGGTATAAGTTTGAAGCTCCGTTGCATTGACTATTAGGAAGAGTCTGTCTTTTCGAACCATCACTCCAAAGATATTCCTATCAAGAACAATTTTCGGGCCATATGGGACCATAAACACAGCATTGGTGCTGTTGAACGAAGTACAAGACACAAGTCTTTAGCTCAGACTTAGGTTCGGGCTTTTTGGTGGGTGTAGGATGTCTGCCGTCCTGGCTCCATGAAACACGACGACTATGCTTTACCGCAAACCTCGGGAGCGATTGATCCTTATGGGATGAATAGCGTGAAGTTGGATGACTCACCAATTTCAGCTCCAAGCATAGCACGAGGCTGGGAGACCTGACTGAATTTGCTTGCCAAGGCCCTTTATGTCGAAGCGGATCGATTGGATGTTTCTGTGTCTGTAGCATCTCATCCGAAAAGGGACTTGTGAATGGGGCAAGGAGCTCCTTGCGGTCTCTTAACGCAGTCGCTGTGAACTATCAATCTAGTACTATCTTCAAACAAAGCGATGCTACGTCCCCTAAAGCTTCTATCGGACGCCTTCTGAGGAAATGGGTCTGGAGGTGCGAGTTAAGGGTGAGAGGGAAAAAGCATCGGAGGCGGCAACAACTTGTGCGAGATTGTGAGACAGTCGTAGGGACATCTGAAAGGCCATATTGAAGAGCACGCTGTGGTATTTGCCGAGTATTTAATCTATCCATGTTCTTCAAGTCGGCCCATATTAGTAAGATGTATTATTTACTATTTACTCTTAACTCATTATTCTATAAGAACTCATATGCATCAAAGAATTCATCCTCATCTTCAGTCTGACCCTCGCCTTTATAACCCTCTGAGGACTGAGATATGATAGAAGCTTTCAGCTGGTAGAATGCTAACGCCAACTGATCCGTCTTGTCATAGCGGTTTTCAAACACGTCGGTTCCTGTCAATCCTTTCTTATCCCTGGCATAAACATCTAGACCCTTGAGGTTAAAACTAGACAATGTTTTGAACGTTCTCTCATAACCCCAGTAAGCCGCAACATGAAAAATAGTTCCCTTGTCTCCGGTTATAAGGTGATCGACACCTAGTTTGAGAAGCGTCGACTGCACGTCATGAGCATTGTTTGAGATTGCCACGCCGAGCGGTGACAGTCCCTTGTAATTTAGCACATTAAGATCGACACCTTTCTCATGCAGCAAGTGAACCACCTTATCAGAGTTCCGGGTTGCCGCGTAGTGTATTGGGCGATTTCCATTCGGACCCAAGCAATCTGGTCTCGCGCCTTCATGAATCAGCCTATCTATCATTGTTACGTTATCATAGAGAGCGGCTGTATGCAGAAGACTCCATCCCGAGTGGGAAGCAGCGCTGGCGTTTGCACCGGCTGCAAGAAGTATGTCCAGTATTGTTGCACATGTGTTTGGCGGTAGACGACCAGCAAAATCCAAGACTGTGTGGCCAAATGGTGATGCTGTGTGAACTGAGGCACCAGCTTTGATGAGAGCCTTGGATGCTTTCTCGTTGCCTAAGACAACGGCATACATTAGCGGAGTCGTCCCGAACCGGTCTTGTGCGTTGATTTGGGCTATTATCTCTGATTTTCCAGCCTTAAGCACAGGGGCTAAGTCAATTGGGCATCGTTTAACAACAACTTCATGAATGAAGCTCAAGCCCAGGTCCTCTATACATTGTGAAATTTGAATTAGACGCTCAACTTCAGAATGAAGCTTCAATGGTATCCTCTTATGAAGAATAAAATGACCGATATAGTGACGAAATGACAGCCCATGTGCATTTACCTGGTCCGGGTCTGCACCAGCCTGAAGAAGCACTCTCCATATCTGAGTCGAGAGTTCACAGGCATGGAATATTCTAGCAGAGATGTGTAAGGCGGAATTGCCATTATAGTCGACATCCAGCACGGCGGTTGGATTCTCATCCACAATGCGTTTGATAGCGCTGAGGTTTCTTCTTGAGGTGTGGTGGAGGATGTTGTCTCTGGATGCTGTCCAAGGAATCCGTCGTCTTAATGCTAGAGTAAACGTGAGATTGTTGGTAGATGATCTCTCCACCAGTACATGAATCGCGTAATTGAGAGACCACAATGGGAAACCATATCTAAGCGTTAGGCGAGTCAAACGTGTCTTGTAACATGAACGCAAGTCGCATGTTACTCTAGAAACAGGAGAGCTGGAGTACTCAAAAAGCATCGAGCCTGTGATCATTTGAAGTCCTTTCGGGAGTGCGTTCCAGGGGCGATGTGAAGATACTGAAGCATGGCATCTGCAAAGACAGTTTGTTAAGCACTGGGACTGCACTAGCTCCAACTTAAATACCAGTGTAGAGCGCGCGAGTGGCGAAGAGATGACTGGGAGGCTCTCTTGTCCGTGAGTTCGATGGGGCGAAAGTGCTGTGTTGTCGTCCTTGGCTTCAGAAAGACACTGAACGCCAGACTCTATTCGGTTCAGAACCGGATGTCTTTCAGCTCCTGCTAGAAGGTGGCTCTTTGCTGGATGAGGCCGGAAGCTGTTCATCGTTGTTGCCAACTGGTTGCTGATACTCTCCACCCAATCAGGCGGTAATGTTGGTTTTGTCTGCAAGGCTTCTAGCGCCGCTGCGATGTCTGCCTGGCTTTGAATCACAGTATTTTGATCAACTGTAAGCTGGTCCCTTGTGTCTAGTAGACAAGCACCAAGACTTCGTGTGGCGGCATGTTGGCGACGCTGCATAATTTGAATATCCTGCAACACAAGTTCTATGCGTGTTAGGCTTGAGCTAGATCTTCAGGTCAGTCTCAGATTCACTATCATTCTATTCGAGTAACCTACTTGCTATACGCCAATTGTAGCTCGCTAATACGAATTCTCACTTCTTTGAGCTCCTTTTGGAGTTCTGTTGCCTTTTCTTTCTTCCGAGCCCATTTGATTCTTTGTAAACAGGTTGTCTCGTTCTTAAGGCTGTTGATAAATGAGCCTAGTTGCTGTAGGACAGCCTCACTCTTGCGTAGTTCAATTTCCAGGTCGCTAAGGATTGCTGCGCTGCATGAACTACCCAGCCGAGCCGCTGTTGTAGTCCGTATAGTGTTCTCAACATGGGTGAGAACTAGAATGATGGCCTCCGTCTCATTTTCTAAAGCTTGAATGAGGTAAGGGGCGTTTCTGACCTGGAATTGTAGATCATGTAATGCGTTATATGACTTTAAAGCAACGTCAAGTAAGCTGACAATAGAGGCTACCAAGCCAATAACCTCTGCCATATTATTAATAGAGATGTTCTATAGTTAAAATGGAGGAGAAGGGTAAAGTTCAATAATACTGAAAAGTACTTGAGTATAACGAACCCCGCGCTTATGTCACGTGGACTCGGTATTTTCAACCCAATCCAGCCTGGAATGCCTAGCTAGGCATAATTCATCATGTAATAAATGACGGGTTTAGCTATAATTTCTATATTTACTTGCATGAAATGTATTGTCGCTCTATCGAAATTGTCTCAGAGACAGTAAAGCTCAAGGAGGCGTCTAGGTACGGTGATTACGAGGTGCTACGATCTTGGCGAGCAGGCGTAGGATCTCTTTCCAACTGTGTCGGCTGCCTCTGGCCATGATAAGTATCTGAGCTTGGTCGTGAGAGAAACTACCAGTGCGGTGGGTATGAGATTAAAATGTAACCCAAGGCAATTAAGGCAACAGGTTAGCGTCTAGCACTAGTCTTCCTAACGCAAGCAAATCGCTTAAGCCGACTAGAACAAGAATAGGCTTTGCCGAACATGGACTGGAGGTTACACTAGGAACCTGGAGCTTGGTGTCATTTCATGAAGCTGGATATCCTCGTCGTTAGTTACATAATCATCCACTATTCACGACAGACCCCAGAGAAGATCGTGCCGATCGCATAGGGTTGTGCGTGCCAATGCTTGGTTTTAACAGAAAGAATTATACTTAAAGGTATGTTATTAAGGTGGCGAAGGCGGACAGATTCAGACACAAGCGGCATAAGTATTTGGAAGCAAAACAATATAAATCAGAATTGTAAGTCGACGCAATACATTATCTTTATCAGGAATTCCACCACCCAGACAAAATTATAAAGACTGACTTCAAGATATAATCCCTTGTTTGATTAGGCACCTTTCTGCGTATACTTTCCAGCAGATCTATCACTATCCACCTAGTAATAGGATTAGACAGTAGCCTACCCGCGACCGCAATGCCTGGGTTGTTTACCACTAGATTTCGAATGCTAGATAACGGTAATCCTAGGCGAACAGCATGAGCATATATGCCGCTATAGTATTTGTTCTTTTTGTCGTTGTCGTTGTCGTTGTTGGAGCTGTTGTTATTTAAGCCATGATTACTGGCTTCTTGCTGAGCCTGATGGAAAACTATAGTCAGCCGATCGGCAAGCTCAGCAAGCTCATTGAGATTAGCCTTCCGGTCTAATGCATACCTCTTGTTGACACCAATGCGCCGAGTAACTCATGTCTCTGGACTGGAGTTTCGGCGTCTCATTCATCTATTGCGGATCTCATGAGAGTGCGGGGAAGAAGATATACTAGTTGGTCGTGCCATGGCGTAGTGAGAAAACGGGTGATGCCTTGTGTGCAGTGTTTACTGTTAGTGCCCTAAGCGGAGATATTGCTTGGAGCCTGTATGCTGGAGAAATAGCAAAGAAGTACTGGCATTTTGGTACTGGATATATAATGATATAATTTACCAATCCTTCTGCACTAGGTGTCTAATTGTGTACTATGAGACGTTGAGTGCGACCCATACATTGCTCTCATCTTATAATTAAACAAGTTAATCTCCTTGTTACTTTCAAATTGCACTTAGATCTTCGATACCTCCAAATAGAGATGCGCGTGGACAACAGCATATTTATCGCATCCCCCGTCTATACTCAGACCTTTAGATCTATCTCTGGACGTCCAGATTGTCCAACAATTTGATTTTCAGATACCGATCCTACTAATATCTAGAGGGTGTCGACGCATTCTTTGGAACTGACGACCGGATACCGATTTATTAGTTGTCGCAGGATTATATCAGGAAGACTTGTCACATCTAACCAGATCGAGCTCAAATCTAATACAATGACATAAGAAAGAAGACAAAATATTAATAAAGCCCTCAGAACATTTTTTACCGATATGACTTGTATGTATGGCCAGTTCCTTAATTTTCAGCCATGTTGACCGTAAAGGTCGTTTGATGGATCGAGGTGCACAGTACACGACTGCTTATCACACGTGAGGCGCTAGCCACGTTCGGTGCTCCCCAAGTTTTTTAGTGGCCTTCCCCAGTGGACTCCAGTGAAGTCACCACTAAATAAGCGCTACAGCAAGTTGATATCGTATACTACCGCAAGAGGTAAGATTGCCAGATCGAGAAACAGCGTCAACATGTGAGATCGGACGCAGGCAACGCAATGGTCAGCTTGCTCGAGACTGGCCCGGAAGAGATGGGGACATGGGATTATTACGAAGGACTTTTTTTTTTCTTCCGTTGAGAACAGCGTTGGAGACCTTATTGATGAGACACGGAATGCAAGGGGGGAGAATGGCGATGAGGAAATCACAATTGAAGAGGGGCCTGAGAACTACTCATGCCCTTGAGACGTGTAAAAGAGAGTTCAGCTCGCCATCTATATAGCCTAGGTAGGACAAGCGGCAAAAAACATACAACAGCGGGGATTCGCTGGTCGTCACCGACCCAACTACTAATCCGCCCCTTACAGGCTTGACTATGGGAGAGCGGACGGGATCCCGTATTTTCCTGTAGGTATGGTCGTATGTGAAAGACAACAATGCTAAGTTGTATTATCAAGGGAGCCTCCACGTAATACAACATTTGGTGGTCGGAACCCACATTAAGCTCACCATCTACATCGACACCACTATACTGCATAGCAAAGTAGGCGCCTAATACTCAGCACCAAAAGACCGGCAGCAACAGACTAGAAATTTATTAATGCCAGTGACGTGACTATGGCTCAGGCCAAGCATCAAGATGCCACCCGCTACCTGTCTAGATTTAAGATCATCTGGTGTCAGATGCTGAGACCGAGCTTCGAAAGAGCTTCCATCGTTATCTCAACCAACTAGGCTACCAAAAGATGGTCAGCACATTAACAAAACATCCCAATACAATCGCAATGCCGTGGATGGTAGTAGTTAGAGTGCGTTCCGGCTGTAATTCATTCCTCCTGACATTCTTCACTGTTGGGCTACGCAACAGCTTCACCTCAGGTCGAATCATTTCAAATACCTTCACCAGAAGCATGGGAATCTATTAGAGCATATCGAGGGGATCGTAGGATCCGACAAAGACCATTATCAAAGTTCACTCAAGGAACAAGCTCATTATATTCTTCGCTGTAGCAAAGGCGCCATCAAGGTTGCCATTAAGAAAAACATGTGATCTACTATAGGTACCAGCAGGTCTAAGCAAAACGAAGGATCAACGAACTGATGACTTCCCTGAGGACTGCTAGGAACGCACTTTGCTGGTAACTGCATTACCAGCTTACCTCAATGACCAGGAGAAGATGCTTGGCCAAGACGTTGATATCCTTAACTCCAACCAGCTTCGATGCTTGGAAGGCCAGTTACTCTCTTTGCCGACTCCACCGCATCCAATAGCAATTTTCTTTAAATTTGTCAACAGCGACTTTGTGCCTTACCTATAGTTTAGCTGCTTAAAAAGTGTTTACAGTCCAATTACATTCAATTTTAGGTGCAGTGGATAAAAATACAGTACAAGCTCCAGAATGAGGGGAGGTCCTTGGTAACCTCGCCTATCTAGGTAGCGTAAGCGGCCCCTACCAGTTTATTAAGCTTATATTTTCTACGCTTCTCTTATCCGAAGCTAAAGGCCCGTATAAAAGAGCCTCGCTTTAGCGTCACCTTTAGAAAATTATAATAATACCTTAACGGTTGCTGTAGCAAGAAGCTAATATAATTCGGCATATTACAGCGACCCTTGCTATAAACTTAACTGCAACTCTTAGACTTAATGGCACGTGACTGTAGTGCGGGGTATCTTACGTGGCACCAGTATTATTACCTCCGATAATTTTACTCTTGATAAAATCTCCGAACCAGATATCAAGATAATTACTTAGTACCTCTTGCTGGTTACTGAGCTTCCTCGTCTACTAGTTGGATGATAAAATAAGAAAGAAGGTAAAAACAAAAATGGACCGCTCGATATGCTATTTTTGCAATTTATTAAGGACGGCCTCTGAGATAAGTCCTCAGAGAGAAGCTGCTCAAGATACAATAGCATCGACCTACGCCGACTATGAGTTACGACCATACGACGAACTACTTGAAATACACGGAAAAGAAACTACCCCAAGCTGTGCTCTTTTTCGCGCAGTCCAGGATTTATATAAGATATGGTGCAAAAATGAGGAAGGAGGTAAATACAGGTATTACTTCGCATGCTCTCCGAACCACTACAGCGTTTGCACGCAGCCCGGTAAGACACTGAGTAGTAATCAATTACTGATCATCCCCACCCGTGCTCGCTTACTAAGAATGTTTTAGAGTCTTGGGGTGTGTTCCGTGCTTCATCAGAGGCTGTGCTTTTTCCAGACCCTCTTGGACCTTCTGCTGTCTCCCGGATGTCAAGATGGATTAACGAGTGTAACCAAAACCATCAGCAATGTCAAGGTGGGGGAGCCAGCTTTTGCCCGACCAGGCTGCTTGATATAGGCGAGGGAGATTCAGATGATCTCATTAAGCTAATAGAGCCAGACAATAAAGTGACTGCTTACATAGCGCTCAGTCACTGTTGGGGGAAGTCCAACTCATTTACCACTACCAAAGATACAATAGCTCAGAGGAAAATGGGGTTTCGAGCCGATCAAGCTCCAGCAACTTTTCGGGATGCCATCAAGGTGACCAGGCAGTTGGGAATCCGATATTTATGGATTGATTCTCTTTGCATTATACAGGGAGATACTGCCGATTGGGCGAGGGAAGCATCACGCATGGGGGAAGTTTACCAGGATGCATATTTAACAATCGCTGCTTCCAGAGCATCAGACGATTGTGAGGGTTTTTTGACGCATCGAGAGCCTCCAACTTCGATGCTAAGGGTCTTCGCCTCTGGAGGTCAAAGTGCAAACATTTACCTCCGGCCACAAGGGAGTTCCTATGATTCCTCAGACCCCTTGGACGCGAGGGCTTGGACTTTGCAGGAGCGATATTTGTCTCGTCGTCAGCTTCAATTCTCGAAAAAGAAAATTCGGTGGGAATGTCAGGAGATGACAATGGACGAATCTGAAAGAGATGAAACGGAATATAACAACTCGAGTTCCTTCACTATCCCTCAACTTACTAGGAAGACCGAATACGACAGGGATGTACACGATGAATGGTATTCCATGGTGTCTCAGTACTCCGAGCGAGCTTTATCTCTCGATACAGACAGGCTTCCGGCTCTGTCTGGCTTGGCAGGTATTGTAGCCAAACATCGTGGTGGTCAATATTGTGCAGGCATGTGGTGGAGAGACATTGGGCACGTCATCTGTTGGAAGGTATACAGTTACAAAGAGAACGCGTCAAGCTCACATCGGTACATCGCGCCGTCTTGGTCTTGAGCATCGGTTTCTGGAGATGTTGAATTTCCGGATCCAGGAGGAAAGGTTTTCTTCTCTGGGCTAGAGCCTCTACACTCAGCCAAGTACCTTGATTATAGCCTACAGTATCAAGGTGATGACATTTACGGACAACTGGGTGGTGGTTGGCTTCGTCTACAAGCACCTGCTGCTTCCCTCGTTCGGTCAACTCATAAGGCGTCGAAGAGTCATCACTATCGCGTGGAGGATGTTGAGGGCTTGGAAGAAACCACAATTCGTTTTGACGTGCAAGGATATCAAGGAGAAGAAGTCCTGGGGCTTGTCTTAATGCGTGCGACTCACTCAGGAGAGACGAGAAGGAGATACCCAAACGAGGTGATGCTTTCTGGCATCGCAGTGCAAGAAGTGAAGGGGAAGTCAGTGGAAGTTAATGGCCAAACAATCTCCACGGGTATTTATAAGAGGGTTGGCTTCTTTGAGATAGAGACCAATAAGAGTCAGGAACAGCCACTTATCAACCGGGAGGCAAAGGAGTTCATTTTAGTATAGGGATATGAACTTTCGTTATATAACCCTCAATCTCCTTCCATGTCTCCTGATACTGTTCTTACCCTTACGTTACAGGTACCCTTACGAACCCACAATCTTCAGTTCAAGTAAGTTTAAATTCACAGCAGAAGCGCTCAACATCACAACCCCCTATATTCGTGCATCACACCGAAATTGTGAGAGATTAAAAGGTCAATGGCATATGTAACATTTATAGCAAAAAAGCTGCAAGATATGCTGCCAGAAAGCTGTACCTAACTGGCGAGACGTTGCTGCCGTATTTCCAAAGGTCCCAGGCTAGTTATATCGGGAAGGCCAGGAGAAGTGTTTGTGGCGTGTGATTCGGGTTGAAAAGCAGCTGTGCCTTGAGATTTGGCATTGGTGGATGATATGATAGCTGAGCAGGAGATTATAACAGCTGCGATTGACTCAAAAACTTCAATCCATCCAACAAAGCTAACAGAAGTCAAAATAGGATGAGTATTTGCAAGGGTAGAGGTAAAGTTAAATGAATGGTGCTTGTATCGGTGGCGACCAGAGCCACTGTCCGAGGATGAGCGATACTCTATAAACCAGTGTAATGGGCTTGAAATGAAGCTTGTAACGAAGGCTCTGTGGGGGTCAATAACAGCCATATTAATTTCCAATACGGGATACGCTCACAATTACAGCTTAACCTCTATTAACCTCTAAAGCCTCTGGTAAATAGAGAGGCAGGAAGAGGACGGCTTGTATTATGGGGAGATTTGGCCGTTTCAATGCCACGATAAGAGGTCAGAGGGCCTTCTCTTATCGACCTTTCGGGTTGTTCATAGAGACTTTGCGAAGGAGCTTTGGTGGGAAACTACCAAAGCGGCAGCGAGGTAAGAAGACTTGAGTTCAGTTTAGGGTCACGTAAGATTTAGACTGGCTGGATGGGTGCACAAGTTAGACAAGTTAGACAACCTGGACAGGCATGAGATAGTGAACGAGGTAAAAAGCGACATTAAGAGTGAATCATATTACAAGCCCAGGAAAACCGACAGAACATATCATGCACGAGATGGGGCGGCTCCGGCCGAAGTAAAGCCCATTGCCGGAATTATTACAGAATGGAGAGAAACAGGGAATGGCCAAGTTTGAGCGTAGAGTTGAGGGCGTCAAGAGCCTTTGAAGACGTAACAGAGCACAATTTAGGGGCCTAGAGTTCTAGTCTGGATCTCTATAGATGTCCTGCGCAAGGATGAATAGAATGTAGATGAATTAGGCTAAATGGCGCTCCCTGACTAGATGTATCTTGCTGCCTCTTGACTGAGCTGGAGCACCAGTCGATGCACCTATGTTACGCCTTTTTGTTGATTTTATTCTTATAGCTATCAATATCAACATCCATCTCAGCCAAGAAGACTGATATCTTTCGGGCACTTAACGATTGCACTTGTCTCTCTACTCAGGGAAGACAACCTGTTCTCAAGCTTGCCAATAGTACTAGCCAGACAGGCCATTTCTTTGCGTTGAGCTAAACAAGTAAATGCCACGGTCTTGGCAACAGCTATCCCGCTTTAAGTAACCCAAGCTCACTATCTGCTCCAAAAGGCACCTTACTCGAGATGAGGCACATGGATGACTGAATCTTGAGGATTTGGATCATAATAGTCAATCTGATAATACCAAATATAAACTATCCTCGATCTGATAGTCTCGTACGGATTTACATGAAAGCAAACAAGACTGAGTTAACCCCTTGATTTGTATCCATTGCCCACCCACTGAATACCGTCCAAAAAACACCGGCATCACATAACCCATCCCGGAAGATATCATCTACTCATCCACCTGAAAAACCTCCTTCACACCAACCAGCGCAATCTTCAAGCCCTCCAGAGCTTCAGCCTGCCCAGCTTGTGCAGTGAGTTTGTCAAGCTCTTTGCGAGCGGCCAAAATGCACTGCTGAAGCATACGCATCTCATCACCATGGTCGCTGAATTTACCCTTTCCCACCTCATGAGACATGGTAACGTGATCAAGACACTTTTGAAAGCGCGTCTGTTCAGCAGCAGGCCTCCAAATGGATCCCGGTTCTCCAAAATCACTGACGGTATGCATGAGGTCGTTGGTGGCATCGAGGGCGCTGTCGAAGGTTTCTAAGAGAAGCTTTCGCTTAGCCAGGATCTGAGATTGTGCCTCCAATTCGCGAATCTCGGTGGTGAGGCTGGCGATACGCTCGCGTGGGTTGAAAATTGGTGTTGCTGATATCCAGTCGTCGACCAGTTTGGTCATCTGGGCGGTACTGGGAGTTGCGATGGTGGTTATGGCCTTTGATATAGGTGGCAACGCGAGCGGGGATTGAGAATGCGTCTGAGGCGTTGAGGTCCAAGGACGCCACTCCGACAATCCGAATGCTCGTGGAGGTTGTTGGTCTGCGTCAATCATGCGCAGGATCTTGGCCCGAGACACCTCGGGAAAGACGATGGTGGGAACCCGCTTGTTGCTCAAAATGGCTTCCAGGATCTCAAGAACAAACAGACCGTAGCTGTGTTGATCGTGCTGCTGGGGGGTAAGCTGCAGAGAAAACTGTCAGTTGCCATACTCTAGAGCTGTATGCTTTCTCCAGAGTCAACTTACCATGCGGGTAAAAGTAAACTCGTGAGGGTTGCCGAGTATGTCGTCGAAAGTAGCCCTGACGCGACTATCCCTGTCATCATCGACGATTGGATCGTAATGCCTAAGATGGTGCTTGCCAGGGCCAAGGACGGCCAGTGACCAGTGCTTGGTCTGTGATGCAGGGGGATCAGGATCGTGTCGTATCGTGACCGGAATGGTCTGTATGGATGAGACATGAGCGAAACAAGTCTAACAGGTGAAAGGCTTGCCGTCATCGCCGGCATCCATCGAGGAGTCGTTATTAAAATGAGGTATGAAGCCGCCCTCATCACAAGCCGAAGTGTCCATCTCGGGAAGAAGCCCTCCATCAGCGAATGGATTAGATACCGATATCTTTGGGCGCTTGAACGGCGTGCCCTGCTCAAATGGGCTATAGTCGTCTGCGTCTTGCTTCAGAATGCCAAACACAGAAGCAGGTATTCCAACCCGTGTCTTCAAATTGTTGTACGCCTTTGTCGCCATAGCCTTGGTCAGGATGCCTTTCGGGTGCGACAAGGCAGCGCTGTGTAGTTCTCCTCCGGGCTGCCAAAGACTGCCAAGATGGATGCCCTTGCTCACAGCGAGTTTGGTAAGGCTGGCGATGGGTGTAATCGTGTTCTCACCACTGGCCTCCCCATTGTAGAAAAATGCGGGTGGCGCCCAGCTATGGCGAGAACCCCAGACATGGTCGAGGTACTGGAAATTTCTGTCCCTGTTGTCTGCCCGCCTCTTTGTATTTCTGTGCTGTGTCATGGCTTCTCTCTTGACGGCCTTGAACTTGGGAATCTCGTTGTTGAGTCCGCCGAGGAGCTGGGCTCGCTCAGGGTTGGATCGGAGGCCAAGGTTGGACTTGACGGCAGCGGCGGTGTCATTCTTGGAGGGAGCAGGAGTGTCCGCGATGTCGCTTATGAATGATTTGACCTGTTTATGCGGTTAGAGAATGTACTGCTGTTTCTCGAGTGGTCTTGTCTGCTCACCTTGTCCTTGCGATTCTCGGCAGCGTTGGCAGGAGTGCCCTGGTCCATTGGAATACCAACTCATAGTTGATGTTTTCGGATGGACTCTGCCTCGATGGGGAGAGCACAGGAAATTCGTTGAGAACGGCCGCTTCGAAGGTGATTTCGCTGGGGTTTCGCAAACAAGGCGATATTTTGGCCGATGGTGGAGTAGCGCTGAATGACCCGGTGCAAGGTCGCGCGCTGGAGAGAAACAGAAGAGATGAGCGAGAGCTGCGCTGCATAGGCAGGCGAGCGAGATGAAGTGGTGAAAGGAAGAGTGCTACTGAAGATGAAGCTGAAGTTGCAAGGTTGAATGAGATGTTGGTATGACAGGCGCTAGTCCTTAGGACAATTCAATTCATTTGACTTGCGCCGCATTACGTCCCTTGGTATCAGTGACTTCAGCAGATATTTGGCTCAATTGACAATTGAGGTATAATCCTAATAAATAAACTCCGATTATTATGCTTTCTCTATTTATGGTACTCAGCAAAACTGGTTCAGTCTAATCTTTAAATGAACGTTGACTTGACAGCACAAGCATAACCATCACCAACCAATACATTGCCAAACATTACAGGCGCATCAGTTCAATTAACCTTTAAAGAATCAGCGCTGGCCGCAGGCCTATTCCCTCTGAGTACTACCTGCATTAAATAATTTTCATCGCAGGTGCAAGCCCGAGGGCGAGGCGAGATCGGACATGGATAATCCTGTCGTGCATTTTCATGTTGGCGAGAGTGCATATTTCCGATCACCGGCAACCACCGGCTCCTCCTAGAATGGAAATATCAGTAAAAAGAATCCCAGGTAATTTAAAAAGAATAATGTATGGATTTTAATGCCGTCTGATATTTTCTTTTATTTTGTCTTGTATAATTTAAGGTTAAAAACCTGCTAGGTTTTAGAGATGCGATGCGGGATTGCTTATCGGCGCTAGCCAGATCCGGCCCGATAAGAAAATTTGCCAGCGCTGTTGGCCGCTGAGGCCCACTGCACCGCCCGTCATAACACCAACTGTTCAGCGACGCTGACTTGGCTGTCGTGGACTCGTGGCTCCTCCATCGCCAATATCATGGCAACGCCCAACACTACTACCACGCTACGATAGTATCCACTGCAGAATCCTCGACCTCTTCATGAACGAGAACGTTGGAATGAATTGTCGGGATCAACTTGCCGTTCTTGATGTGATGACCCCTTCGTGAAGTATCCTCTCACGACCATGCGCCAAGTACTCGTCTTCTACGATGCCTCATTGTTAAACGAACCTGGCAACCAGAGATCAAATATACAAGCTCATTACCCTTTAATTTGCGCATATGAATTCCGGAGCGAACCCCAACTGGCGAGTGATTCTACAGCCCCTGCGTCGCCCAACGTTTGGGCTAATATCTCGGTCCAACCCTTGTGCCACTTCTCAACCATTCTCAACCATTCTCAACCTAACTTGTTCGAAGACTCTCCTAGTATCTGCTTAGTCCTCTCCTCCGGCGTTTTCGTTGCCCAATAGTCTATTCATTTAGTTCATGCTATAAATAATATCATTAGACCTTGGTTTGCCATGGTAGGACATATATGATATTAAGTTGTGTGTAATTCCAATGTAAGGCTTTAACAAAGTCAGATGAGGTTATTGCGATTGGCCAATTCATCGTCTGCCCAAACCTCTGTATTACCACCACCTTACATCAACTTCCCACCCATTTGCATCAGACTTCTGTAAATCAGGTTTGAACCCTAAGCTCCCTGCGTTCCAAACACAGTTTGACCCATGACCGTTCCTCCCTCGGGCAAACCGCACTGCCATTTTGTGCAACCTCCATCGATTGCGAATATTAGGAGTCGTCTTGCGAATACACTTTAACATGTAGGCACGCCAGTCAATCTTTGACCCCCTCGCGAGAGCTGTATCCTCCAGAACCGCATCCGGCCACTCACTGTCAGACCAATCTGCCGGTGAGAAAGGAAGCATCCATCCAAAGTTCCGTGTTGCTTTCAAGAAGAGGCCTTGTCGGTTGCCCACTATCGCTTGATAAAACGACCGATTAACTTGAGCCAAGGATACCAAGGCTTTGGCTGCAGTAACTGCTGATGGAGCTTCGAAAATCTCGTCGCTTGCTTTGAGCTCCGACTGAATGACATTAGCCGGCACATCGACAATATGTTCCAGAATATTGTCAAGCAACTCAGGAATCTCAAAAACCCTTCTCCCTGGGGTTGGACCTTCAATCGTCAGAAGCTGGAGCTTTTGTGGTGCGGGCAGAAATGTCGGCCGAGCGAACAACCATTCCATCACCTTGGTTGGTTCCGGGCTTGAAGCATCTCCCTCTTCTATTTCCCAAAAGTCATACTCAAAGACCTGACCAGCTCTATACGTCATCTCGCCGTAATCAACACAGTGAAGGAGCCCATTCATAAGATCATCCCCGTTTAACCGGTAGCGAGACCCTTCTCCATGGAAAGACTCCCATAGCTGTCTGGGGGTTATGTTGTTGTGCCGACATACGAATGCCAAGCACACTGGATGGATAAGGAGTATCTGTTCATTAGCGTGTAGTTTTCGATCCCAGCCCTCGATTTCAGCAGAGCCATAAGAATCAATCCAGCTAAAGACAGGTTAATACTGGTATATAGAATATCTCTCAATTTCAACGTAGGCGAGACTTGCCAAGGAGGAGATACAAATGACTCAGGGGCCTCGGATGTAACGCAGACACAATGTTCCCAAACTGCCCCATCTCGTTCCGAAAGCGTGACAATTCCATCAATGATTTCGGTGGGTATGGAGTCATCGTCATTGCATTCCCGCAGCTTGGAGCCCAACGGCCATTCTTCAGGCGGTGTGTCCTCGCGGAGGTGGCGTATCCATTCCTCACGAGGATTTTCGAATGGCCCCGAGCTATCTCATGTCAGAAATACCTTCACAATCAGACAGACGCAAACTTACCAGAAACAGCAGAAACAATCCCAGCAACCCATCACGCTCAGGTTATAGTATAACGGACCAAGAAAACTTCAAGACAGTGATCGTATATGAATGAGGATGAATATTAATAAAAAGAGATTGGAGAGAGATGCCTTGGTAGCCTAATAAAGGCGGTGAAGAGGGGTATATAATGGTAAGCACTAACTATTGGGTCCCCGAAGAAGGAACCCACCTTCCAGTATTGCGCCAATTAGGAGCCCATATAGGTAGATAGAATCTGGCTAACCAAAGTCCCATCGACTCAGCAAGGAGTAGACCAAACCGAGTTTGCGAATTGTTGGTGGTTCACCGAGGATTCCAAAACAGTAATTAGGAGGATTAAGTCAATATTCACAAAAATTAATCTTATAATAGTTTAAGTACATTTTCAGTAGGTAATCAAGGTGAAAAACGATATTAAGGGGTACATTGCACTGGATGTGCAGTCGGGAATAGGAACATGTTGAGTTCGTCGTCTGTGTTATTGGATCTTGGTCAACTATGGTACGCAGGCCAAATACGATGTACGGTGCCAAGATACAGTCGCCAAAGAAACGACAAGACAATAATCACGGGCGCCGGCTCAAATGACATTCTCATTGTACATTGCGGCTCTCATTAGATAAGTCGGTCCTGGCACTCTACTTACTTACCTGCATGCTAACCCTATTTTACTTCTTTTAATCAACTCAAGGCCAAAGCCACTTGCTCTATAAGATTTAACCCAAGTACTAGTGATAGTAGTATAACTATATTTTAAGATAAAACGTGCATAAGGAAGCGACACTTGCATGTTGAAAAGATGGTCCTGAGCTTTACAAAGGCCATAGGTGATGGCTCAGGCATCACGCACCGCGTCACACATCAGAGCCTTCTGGCTACTTTCTTGCATGTTGCTCTGAGTCGCAGAGAGGATATCGGTTAGGTCTTTATGCAGGGCTCTAACCCTAGCCAGGTCTCACCAGCTACTCTCTGGCTGTGACAGCGTAAGCTAGTCCTCGGACATCCGAAGCAAGATAAGAAGAGGCATTCATTTTTTGTATCGCCACAGTGGGATGAGTCAGGATGTTAATGTTAAATATGTCTCGTCCATGAGAGCTTAGATTTCTTCCGTGCCTCGAAACCAGCCAATGCACTCTGAGTTTAATAGATGTCACCGAGACCTACACTTGGACCATAAACTTCCAAAGTGCATCTCTGCAGGGACATGAAAAATGAACTTATTCTCAGCTTCTTATGACATTTATGTGGAACCGTGTGATCTTTATCAGTGTTCAGGGCTTGAAGTTACTTTTACCTCCCAACCTTACAACACTCAGAGTGAGTCGTCGGATCGGAGCGGAGGGATGTTAATCCGCTCTCTGTCCCACCTTTCAGTGCACTCAAACTTCCCAAATTCTTCCCTCGAGTGTTCCCCGACTGCTATTCAAGATGGATAAGCTCTCAGTCGACTACTCATAACATACTAAACTGCTTTTGTCTCCTTCTCTGCCAATGAAATTTCGGCTGTGGCGTTGGAGAGTTTTGACAGCTAAGTAGACCCCATACATTTCAACCAGCATTTGCGGTAGCCTGAGTATAGGTTTGCCTGTTGTTTAATTACTCTACTCTTAGCTTGATTCTTTGCGTTCGTTGATGGCATGGTATCTGAGGATACAGGTGTTAATAGTCATGCGTCCATCATGCTGCATCGGAAGAAGGCCCAACCAAGACAGTCAAGTCTTGTTTTTCTACGATATAGGACTTTGGTGGTATCTGAAAGTCAAGGAGAGCTCGCCAGCCGCAGACAATTTGATCCTAGCCACGTTGCAGCCATTAAATATCACGCTCCGTTTGAATGGTGTTGTTGCCTTGAGCATTGGGCATTTGCCTCTATGTTTTCTCAGGGAAAATAACTACAGGTTACAACATATGGCCTGGAACGGCAAAAAAGAGAAAGAAAAAAACATACAACAGCGGGGATTCGCTGGTCGTCACCGACCCAACTACTAATCCGCCCCTTACCAGCTTATCTATGGGAGAGCGGACGGGATCCCGAGTTCTCTGATAGGTATGGTCGTATGTGATTGATCTAGTGTTTATTCTGTTCTATATAGAACGTGCTGTGCCCAAGAATAGATTTAGCAAGTATATATCGAAATCTTTCTGCAATGGTTTGTTTGGCTCAATTGATCCCAAATTCAGGTACCAACAAGTGCTTACATTTTGTCTGCTTTACTTATCTTATTAATTAATTAGGCTGTATTGCGTTCTTCATTCAGATAAACGCCCTTATCAAGAAGGCAGATTTAGATTGAAAAGGCTTTGACGTTGTAGTAGGTATGGACACATCTCACGATATCCCATGATAGCCAAACAGTAAGTCAATACTACGGAAAAGTGCAGAAATAAAATGGTTCTCACCCTCACTCTCCCTGTTTTTTCGAACACAAGAATAACAATGACTGTATCCAGACAAGCAAGTCCGACTGCGACTCCGAGGACTGTAGAGGTTATCTGAAATATTCAAAACATCATCTACGCCTGCTCCCACCCGGCCATTGCGTCCCAGTAGGAATATTAACAAGCTTTTTATTTTAGTAGTATATCTCCCAATCCCCACAGACTCGTGGTCGCGACTCTTTGTCGCATTTGATGTCTCTGGCGGACTGTTGTTTTCTGGTGAAGACGTCATGATTGAAGGACAAGGAAAAGGAAACGAGGCATAGAGTAAAATTAAGTAAAATGTACCTTTTTTGAAAGCTGGGAGTGACGCAACACCGGAAATACAAGTGCCGAATTAATAGAATAGGTCTTGGCAGCTGTAGTTGTGTTTCAATGGTGATCGAATTAGTTTCATTCGGTTTAGTGAGTGGGTGAGGGTAGAGAGCAAGCAATTTAGTTTTCAGGCACAAAACCTAAGGACTACCTGAACCTTACCTAAATTTACCTAAACTTTCGGTATTCCTTAGTGGATATTGGCCTATGGTCTTCTTGGTGTGTGAGTTATTCTCTAAGCAACATCTCTGCGTGTTAGTTTAGGCTTAGGAATAAATGTAACTTCAAACCCTGAACGCTCATCTGTTATGTCCCAGCAGTGATGCACTTTGGAAGTTTATTGAGCTCGGTGGCAGATTACGGTGCTAGAAGTATGGGGTCATAGAGTGCTTTGGCTGCAGGTCTCGGTGATACCTATTGTACCTAGAGTGCATGGCAGTTAATTAGAAATGAAAGGAACCTAAGTTCCTGTGAACGAGGCATATCTAACACCCTAACTCATCCCACTGTAGCGGTATAAGAAATGAATGCCTCTTCTTCATCTTGACCAGACTGTTTTTGTCAAAGCTCTGCATGCATTGGCCCATAGACATCGCCCAACTACTCGTCCTCATATTCATCATCCCCATTGCTGTCATCCTCTTCGCTGCTCTCTCCGTCTTCGTCTCCGCCGCTGTTCTCTTCGTCGTCCTCACTGTCACTGCTGAGTGGCTCATTCTGTTCCCTCTCGGACTTGATTGCATCCGCAAGAATCTCCGAGAGTTGATACAAGGGGGCACTGATGGAACTATCAGGCCAGCTGCTGGTGTCCATGTTCTTGGGTGCCATATCACGGAGCGGCAGACGCAATGTCTTTTCCATGTTGACAGGTTGGCCATTCTTCGATTGGAAGGCCTAAGCCAAGTTAGTCCGCGTGTCCTTAATAATTGGGGGATGACCAGGGCTTACCGTTGGCTCCATACTGCAGTAAGGCTCTAGCTTGCCTGAGGGACCGCGATCTGCCTTCTAGACAGACACAGTGGAGGCTTGGGAAGGCTTATTGTCGTACTGAATGTCAAAGCAGACAATAGTCTTGACGTGACCGCGGGCCTTGGCGAAATAATGTCTGGTCTTTCTCATCAGGCTTTCATAGCTTTGAGCATTGGCAACCTCAATCACGAGGCTTAGCCGCTTGCCATGGCCTTCATCGCCACTGTATTGAAATGGTGCATCGGGGTTAAGTTTGGACTTATCCTTCAACTTGACGACACCATCACGATTGGAGGTGATGCGTCCGGGCAAGGTGTCTTGGAGCACCTCAAGTTGCTTCTTAATGCAACTCTCCACGCCATCAGTGAACCTGCTGTGCCTCATCGAAGCCATCCAGATAACGATCTTACCAGGAATGGGGTAGAAATCGAACTTTCGAAAGAGGTCTCTGAGCCGATCTTGGTTGTCCTCGTAGCAAGTAGGGTCCAAGGCGAAGGATGAAACAGCGGGAATGTCGTCTGCCTTTGAGTAGAGTCGATGGTATTCGATCAGATCTTTCGGAAGGTCGGTGGAAGGAGAGGCATCTCCCTGGCGGTTTTTTTGATTCGCCATTTTCGATGGTGAGGTTTGCTAGCTATTGTTGTGGTGACATTTGTGAGCTATTGTTGTGGTGACGTTTGATCAGCTCAAGGCAAACGAGCGCTTTCTTCAAACGCAAGAGGAGAGGAAAAGAGAGGGAGTGTGAATAGAAAGGCGGCAAGATTCACGCAACGAAGGAGAAAACAAAGCGAAGAGTCAGAGTGGTCAGTGCTTACCAGCCAAGGTCGTTATGTACCGGTCGTGTCAAAAGTTGCGAGAACTTTACTTTTGAGGCAGGCAACTTGGCTCTTAGGGAAAATGTAGACGGAGTGAGGAAGGCTGATGAAAGAGCAAAGCTGATGAGGGTAAAGAAAGAGAGAACATGGGAGGTTGAGAAAAGTGAAGTGGGCCCCCTCAGGCTCAAATGCAGTCATAGCGTGGCACTCAGGGGTTGAGGACTGTCAGTAGCACATTCGACCGGCGAACAATAGCATATGGTGACTCCAGCCGAGAGCATGAACGATACCCATGATAACAAAGCCACGATAAAACCAGAGGGGAGGGATGAATGAATCAATATGCCTCACTGATTTTATTGATCAACACCTCGCTAGAGCAGCCTCGAAGTATCACCATCTGACATTTTTTAGCTTAGCTATCATCTTTCGCGTTATTTTACCGACATTAATATCGACAAGACACTGCTCAAAAGCAAGAGGGCTCCCAATACCACACTAACCAGCGACAAGGTCGAAGTGGTCGGCCACAAGACCAATATGGCCAGAGACGCTGCGATCCTCTCCCCAAAAGGGTCTGCCTTTGACTTGCTAGGACGCCTCAGAGAGCTTAGAGTGGTGACTCCAAGTAGTAGTTATCTGAACCGTAGTAGGAAATTAACACTAAGTTTAGCAGGAACTTGATTCTCACCAAGACAAAATCCACAAATACTCTCATTCCAATCATACTCACTATAAAGACAGCCCAAGTGGCAACGAACACAGATAAACTTCCAATAAGGGTCTGAATAATTGCTCAGCCGTGTTATACTTTTGTGTTCCGGCTTGACCTGGAAGATCTATTATAATATCTGTAAATATAAACAGCTGAAAGTATTTACAAAACATTGTACATCTACAAGAACAGATGCATCTTGTGTATAGTCTAGACCTAATTCTCTTTGTCATTTCCATCGAGACAGAACATGTCAGAACAATGATTTGTGGATTTATCACTTGCCCTGCTGTTCGTTGTTGCCACAAACAACCTAGACCTTCATTTTTCACTAGCCAGATAAACATTTATCTAAACTACGTTCTAAGTATTTGCATGGGCTTAGATCGAGTTTTATGGAATATTGCTGTTTGTGTTCAGTAGTCAAGGAAATCTATAAAAGCCTTGCTAGCCTCCAGAGTCCAATTGCACTAACCCAGATCTTCCAACCTTAAGCATCCTGCCCAAGCATCAAAGCTATCTTTTACTACTAAGCCTCAACACATTTCCTCAAGAAGATTTCCCGACTTCTTTCTAAAAAAAAACCTTCAACATGGCAGCCATCCATCTCCTTGCTTTCATCGTTATTGTCGGTCTTTTGACAACTCTCTTCATTGTCGAGATGCTGGTAAAAATCCTTCCCTTCCTTGTTAAAGTCTTTGGTGCTATTGCTCGGGGTGTTATCTATCTTCTCATCACTATGATCTTTCTTATGGTCCTGGCAGGTATGTCAAGCGCAGTTGCCAACCCCCATTATCGCTAAGACACAGGTCAGTCCTATCAGATTATATCCAGTAAAGAGCGGTATAAGACGCGCCTCTTACTAAGCCTATGTCTATTAGCCTTGAGAGAAGTCCAAAGAGAATATACAGGAGCTGATATGGATGAGGATGCTAAGGCAGGACCCAACAGAGATGTAAAATAGAATGGAGGTTTATAGCCGTAAATGGGGTAAAGAATGGGGAATATGAAATCTCCAGCAGTAGCCAATACATTTCATTTGTTTATGAAATCGCCTCCTGTGTATAAATCTGAAGTTAAGCCGGACCGTTGCACTCGAAGAGTTAGTTGGACTTGGCTCAGCTTTGGAACTTCATGTCGTAGTTCGCTTGTTCATGCCATCCCGGTAGCTTGACATAATCAGCTTTTGACTGTTCGGGCCAAGCAAGACTTATAGGTTATGGGGTATTTATTGGCCTTGAGTCACTGGCAGTATGAATATTCTTTTCTAGGTCTGTGATGAGTTTCTGCTTTTCCTAACGGGGCGCTGCAGCCTCCCGATTCTGGACTTGAGCCTTGCTATTTGCCAGGATGCTGACTATAGTTTGCTCGAAGATGACTAATAGGTCATTATTGATAATTCAGTGAATTTAGTTGGGGTGTTCTTATAAGACAGGTGTAGCTATTAATCTTAAAGTATTGTTTCTTTACTCTGTTCCTGGAATGGTGGAGGATGAAGGTCACAAGAGGTACACCAGGAATAAGGGACCTCGAGCGAAGCAACCATATTCGACAGTTGCTGACTTGGCGGCAAGAAAACGATGTTCCTGTTTGACTTTTACACTGTGAATTGGCCTAGCCTATGCTACTGCTCTCATATAGACACTGTGAACTGAACTATGATGTGTGCTTTCAGGATGGACCGGTTTTGTTGAACAACTGTCCAATGAAAGACCAAGCTAACCGATCGAGAAAGACTGAATCTCCTGCAGGTAGATTACAAGACACTGAATGAAGGGCTGACATATCTCCACTTCGGTTGCTATCCAAATATGGTGGCTGAATGGCTAAAGATATACCGCGATGACCATACTGCCATTACCTATCCGCATTCTCGAAGTAGGTTGTGACTCAAACTGGGTGCAGCTGTTGGTGGCGGCCACAGTCAAACTAGATCATACACTGCCCTCAGTCACTGCTGGGGCGGGGAAATCAAAATGTAAACAACCAAAGGCAACATCGAAGGCAGAGAGAAAAGAATTCTCTTTTAAGACCTACCACGGGTCGCGTTAATGCTACAAGGACTTGTGGATTATTTCTAGTCCCAATCAGCAGCGTTCCGCAAAGTGCTGTTGCTTTCTTCTTCGATTATTGTCAAGTTAAGGTGCTGGCACAGCGAAGTGCATCTTGACAACTAGCGGTGTAGATAATTGTCTAGGCAGGGGTCCTCGGAATGCTGAGTTGCCGATCCAAGTGTTGGTGAGACATGGTAGAGAATGGTTAGTGAGACACGGCAGAACAGTTGTAAGATACAGCAGAGAACAGATTGTTTGTCTGGAGGATAGTCCTCGAAATCCAAGGAATCATGTTTGAATCATTTTTACAGGCCAAGTCGTAATTAGCAGTAGCTGTTGATCTGTGCTACATACTAGCTTTAAACAGGGATAATACTAGGAGTTGAGCTTACGCCCTGCAAGTTGCATACATAACCAGTAGTACCTGTACTATAGGCTAGTTTTGTACCGAATTAAAGTATTTCTGATAATGCTTGTTAAAGTAATGCTATAATTCGGACTTATGTATGATCCCTGGCTCTTAAGCAAATGCTGGATAATATGCTGGACTATTCCTTATTTAGATGACGATCAACAAATGATCGTCACGCGATGAGACACGGCAGACTGTTTGTTCAAAAGTGCCTAACCGCATATCCACTTTTGACCATAACCAAGCTGCTAAGGCAATCTGGTAATATGCGGAAATGCGAGATCCGGCCCTGAGAAGTTCTCCCTTATTTACAGTATATAAGAGGGTACTTAGGCTCTTACAACAGAAATGAATCTCAGTACTTAAACATTCATTGCACATTCCTCGATACAAGACAACATCACCTCCTTATTCGCAATGCAAATCCAACTCGCTATTCTTTTCACCTCCATCATTGGCTTAGCCGCGGCTGATTACAATGGATTCGTGAGTAGTTAACCTAAGCAATGGTCCTTTGCCACGATAACTGATTCCATACCAGAAAAATTGCGCTCAGGACTGTAGTGGCTCTGCTTTTGAGATAGCAGATTGCATAACTGTCTGTGCCAGGGACAACTAAAATTGAGGGCTGGGTAGCTAGTGCCGATAATTGCGACTAGAGTTCAGGCCAGAGCGGAATCAATGTCAGCTCTATAATACGAGATTCAAGTCGTGCCTTGTCACCTATTATTTGAGTCCCTTGTCGAATGTTGGGATTCGGGTGACAGCTTGTGAAAGGGTTAGCTGCAAGGTTGCCTGCATAAGTATTCACGATAAAATGCCCGTTTTTGTGGAATACGTCAAATGGATTTTACAGTGCAATACAACTCTCGAGTAACTACAGATTTTATGGATACATGAAACTTACTTAACAGTGAATAAAAGACTGGCCTTGTGATATAACACCGTGTAGATAGCTTCGTGATGGGACGCTCAGGGCCATAAAGGCGGTGTCCGATGCCGAAGAGAAGAGTTCTTAGCTTATCGCCGCGTAGCGCACGGCTAATGAGGTAGAGGGCGAAGCTGAAGAGGCAAATACCAAAATCACAAATACTTTAAACAAGCTTTCGCTAACGGGGAATCGGTGGTAGTAAGGAATGGGAGGATATTTTAATAGAGAAGAATCCCAGGCTGTCGAAGAAGCATTTGGGGGGAAGCGGGCGTTTGACTGGCAAACTCCAACAGTCCAGACACCATTCCACTTGTGTTAGGGACGGTCGGCTTAATAGTGATTATCGTGTCAAACTTCTTTTTCTGGTGAATCCAGGGTCCGTTTCATTGAGGCAGGCAATTGCATATGAAGGCAGAGAACATGTTCCAAATGAGCCGAAAGTCAGAGATACGAGTCTGCTATTGTGCTCGATGGCCGACATGAACATTGATATCTTGATGGGGAAGTCTCTCGCATACGAAACAGCCACCCTGCCAACCAACACTTATCTTGAGACAACACCAACTCTACAGGCCCAAGCACTCTGCGATAAGATAAGACCAGCGAAAAGAAGCCGACACGCCATGCAGTAAGCTAAGTCAGCACTATATTCATACAGGAGGATCACTCATTACAGATTACAGAGAACAGAGTAATTGGTCTTTGTACAATCGACAGCTACTCCCAAGTCAATCTCCAACATGAATTAGCGACCTAATCCTTAATATCGCATCGAGGTTCAGCGCTTAACCAGTCTTGGCCGCATCCTTTGCCGTATCCTCAGAAACTCCAGCCGCCTTCTCCTTTACTTTTCCGCCCGAAGTGCAGTCACCCATTGATCCAGCTGTCTCAGTCTCGTCCGCATCGATGGAATCGATCAGATCGTCATCGTCAGGGAAATGGAAGCGCTTAGGGATGAATCGACGATCAGGTTTCTTTCCATGCTTTAATGGAGCTGTCTCGGGATCAAAAGGGCCATAGTGGTCGATGTATTCACCGAGAGTGAGTAGTCTTCCTTCGGCACGCTGCTTTTCTACAGGCTGTTGTGGCTCAGGTTCAGGAAACAGCTGTGCCTGATAGTCGGTTTGCGTGTCTTGTTCAAGTTGATGAGACTGAGATTCACAACGATCGACTCGGTCTGGAGAAAGACCCAGTATCATGCCGTCGGGGGGCCAAAAGCAGGAGGCCATTCAATCCATACACCATGTATCCCTTCGCACTAAGCGAGTACGATACTGCAGAGGCACATTCGAATACAGTGTTCAGTTGCGGAGGTTCCGATGCCACAGGTTGAGTTCGAGTAGGGGTTTGAGTTAGAAACCCAAAAAGTCCATCATATGGGACCGGCGTTATATAGCAAGGTGTCTTTCGCGCAGGTTACTCATAGTCGTCTCCCTATTCGCTTGGTAGTCGCTTGTGAGGTTCCTTGAAGGTAGCCTCTAGGTAATCTAAAATCTGTAGCCTATGTACCAATTGCTCATGGGGTTGGTGCCCTTGGGCTTGGATTCGGTTGCTGGGTAGAGAATTCTGGCAGATGAACAAATGGAAGCTTCTGCACGGGAGGTTTTTCTTCCCGAAAAACATAAAAACACCAAGAAGCCTGAGCCTGAGACCCGTGGATTTGTGGGGGATAATGGGGAGTCAGATGAGTGTAGCTGCTGTCGTCTTGCAGAGATTGACGGGAAATGGGGTTATTGAGAATGAACCAGTCACAGTAAAGAGGGACCGCCAAGGAAACAAATATGATGCACGAAAAAGGCTTTCATTCTGGTAGACAGGCCTATCAGAATATTACGAGTGATACGCTGTGGGCTTTGGGGGTAAACAGTGTATTGAATGTGATTGAGAAACGAAAGCAAGCCCAGCTGTGCATGACTTTCTGCATCAATCGTAATACTTGATGCTGGCAAAGAAAACTTTCATCCCTCTAAGTACCAAGGAGTGAAACATGGACTAACGACGGCACCTTGCTGTTGATGTATGAGATGGTGAAATATCTCTGCAGTTCCTTCGGTATCGTGTGTCGTCCGTTCGCCGTGGTGGAGTGACGTGTGGACTCTCATCTTCCTCGCAGGTCTCGTGAGATCAGGTCATCGCCATCGCGTACCTTCAATCTGTATTCTTGAGTTCATCGTTAGCAAGCATGTCTCGTATGTGTGTTTCGGGGCTACGCTCATGAATAGATCTCGGGCCTAGAGACGTTAGCTGAGTTGATACTTGTGGAGAAAGCTCACTGCTATATGACTCACTGGCGCCAGCCTTCGATATTGCTTGCTGGGGAGGGAGTCGGCCGCGTCTGCCACTCTACTCAAGCCAACCTCATCAGACGTCTCCCTCAGCTGCGCCTGTTTGCGCAAAGGACAGATCCATATAATACAAAGAATGGAATGGCAGCTCGCCGTGTGTGCCCATCGAATTCTCGTCCAGTGTACCCTAAAAGGCCCTCCACTTCATCGCGCACACCCCAGTCGCCGCTGATGAGCAGCCCACGGCACATTGAGGAATCTCTCCATGCTCTTGCAACCGTGGAGTCGGGCCCAATACGTCCACCACGGTCCGTGAGACAATGGAGACCTTGAGTGCGGAATAAGGATCTAGAGCAAGCTGGCCCTATATCCCTCAGTGAAGGCGGCATAGCGAAGACCATATCTTGAAGTCTTTTGAGGAGTGGATTGGATCATGTAGTTTTGGGGAAATAAGCAATGGATCCGGCGAGTCGTTTGAGTTTGTTGGCGTCGCGTTGGACAGGCGTCTCATCGCTGAAGGAACTGCTGAGGTAAACCCGATCCCGAAAAGCTGCTGACGTCGAGATCAATAGCCTGGCCAGAGCCTCCCTAAGATCCTACGGTGGTGAACCCAGCTCCCTGGCTGACCTTCAGTGGGCGAACCTAACTGGTCTTCCAAACCACAACCAGAACCACGTACCCAATACCAATTCTTCTCATCCACGGCCCGCAAAGTGCAACTTCGACTGCCACTCATCGCGGTATTCAAATAGCCTAGGATCTCGTGGAAGTGAGGATATTTTATATGTATCAGAGCATGGGATCTTCCTCTTTTCGAGGCTTAGACCATTTCCCTGCAAGTATCTCAGACCTTCAAGTCTTGGGAAGTGTTCAGCGCCGCTGTCAAATGAACGAAAAGGAGTCTGAGGGTCGACAGATCCCAAGAGCGACATCAGATGTATTTGCTCTGCATTTCTGTACCACGTACGACTAGAATACATGCATGATCCTTAATGTCCCTTGCTTTCAGTGTCTGCCTTCCGACCTAAGAGTCCTCCAAGTCTTGACAGTATCTCTTTACCCATGGATTGATTCATCGCATCTCCCCTTTTGGTTATTAGTTAGCGCTATCAAGGAACAGGCCACAGGCATTTGACTTACAAAGGTAAAAGGCTTCGGTATTTAGTCCTGATCCACGTCCTCATCCACGTCCTCATCCATACCAAATTCTTCCATGAGGAACTTGTGAGCCACGTCGGCCGGGACACCGGGGACAAACTTGCCTATTACAGTCAGCAAGTCATCATCTATATAATAAGATATCGCCAACCTACCACAATTGGGAAACTTAGCGCGATACTCCTCGTCTGGCATGTTGAAAATCTCGATAAAGCCATCATACCACTTCTTGCGGCTCAGCTGCTTCTCCAGCTGCTTCTCCGTCGGCTTCCCATTGAGGTCGCGTTCGTTGTTCGACTTGATCGTGGTGTCGTGTGAGGTTGACTCATGTGCCTTGGAGGGGCCAGCATCGGCGGGGTTGCTGGG
>JAADJG010000283.1:0-45369 GCA_012932025.1 Fusarium austroafricanum | reverse complement strand
TCCCCGGAGCTCTCTTTCCCCCTCCCCCACCCCACCAAGAAAACCAACCGGCGGTCCTCCGTCTTCACAATCCAATACCAGTACCTCAACTCCACCGATCCAATGCCTTCAACCATGTATATATGTACATGTACCCTACCATCCCAGATGCTAAACCCGTTTTCTTGTTGAAATTTCGCTTTTCCCTCCTCTTTTTCAACTTTTTCAACTTTCCTCTCTCCTACCAACCTACTCACCCTCCAACCGGTGTCCCCTCGTCTCCTCCACGCAGCCTACGGCATATCTTATCCTCTGCTGCCCTACTAGCACAGCGATCGACACTTGACAGACCCAGTAGGAAATAATCCTGATTCGAAACGAGTCTCGCAACCGACGTCGCCTTTGCCAAAAAGATAAAGGTAAGCTTCTTGTCGGCAAAACAGTCAATACCCTGGACATCATCACAGCTCTTGGATCCTGTTCCCCATGCTGGCGCTGGGCAATGGCCTGTTTCGTCCGGCCTCTGGCTTTGACTTTGGCTCTGGAGAGTATTGGCGGCAGACTGCGGATTATTTGGGGTACGATGGCGTCAAGTGCACTTCATTATGGAGCTCGTCGTCTCTGGACCCCACTACATCTTGTCTTGACTGAGGGAAAAGAACCCGCCGGAGACAGGCTGCCCCTGGGCGGTGTCACAGGCCTGTACTGCCCTGGGATACACAAACGATAATGAATTTGGCGCTGTTACTGGGGCTGCCACCGCTATTGCTGGGAGTTTCGTCTATTCGCTTCGAGGGCAGTCCCGGTGTCAGTAGTCTTGGTCTCAGACGCTCCTGTCCAGTTGCCATGCCCGCTGCAGCCTGCCCCTCACCAGTCACAGGCCTGAGTTTCCAAGACAGCTCATGGACCGTTTCCGATCCAACGGCGGCTGCTCTACTCCCTCATTTCTGTTCCCCTGTGAATGTGCCGAGCATTGGCTTTCTTGGGTGGCAATCCATCAACATACTCATTCATTAACTGACTGATTTACTGAATTTGGTATTTTTATGGACTATTGCTAACTTTGCAGTCATTGATAGACAGACACGTTGCTCTCGCCTACCTATTCCTTTACTTACCCCGCCAATCCGCACCTGTCTACGACACTTTAATACCATCAAGGGAAAAGAGGGCCAAAGACAGAACAACAACGACGATCGACAACTGTGTTGCAAAACCATTCAGTGATCTAGACATCAGTCGATCAAACACGCTTGTTACCGGTCTGTCCAGTGGGATTTCGCGCGCCTCTTCCCAGCCCCGCTTGACACTCTACTCATCGACATCAAAACCTGCATCGCTTTTTTTACTGGTACCCCCGGCCACGGTCATCGTCTTTTTCTCGATCGTCGATTTCCCATTCACCTGACCCATTATCGGTCCATCCCATTTCCACCCCCAGCAGCCCATCCAATCCAACAACTAGACTACCTTTCTACTCTTTACTTTATCTCGCGCACCGCACAGCTCAGCACGCCAGGACCAACAAATAGCCCTGACTTTACGATCCTAGACGATTACGTCTGCGCCCCGCCCATCATCATCTATACATCATCTTTGTATTCCTCGTTTTGCAGCTAGGATTCTCTTCGTCTTTCACCCTTTCCCTCTCCCAACAGTCATATAATCCACCATGGCCGAATTCGTCCGCGCCCAGATCTTTGGCACCACATTCGAGATCACCTCGAGGTGAGTTCATCATGCTTTTTAAGCCAACCAGCTGCTCGTCTGTAGATTTACTGACTTGTTTTGCGCAGATACTCTGATCTCCAGCCTGTTGGCATGGGAGCTTTTGGTCTCGTTTGGTACGTTCGCCCGACCGCCCCAGCTACTTCTGCGCCCTGTGACTGACCCGATTCCCCCGCCATAGCTCTGCTCGGGATCAGCTCACGAACCAAAATGTTGCGGTTAAGAAGATCATGAAGCCTTTCAGCACACCTGTGCTCGCCAAGCGCACATACCGTGAGCTCAAGCTGCTTAAGCACCTCAAGCACGAAAACGTGAGCGCTAGCCCCTCCATAGCTCAACCCCCGTACAACTTCACCTCCAACACGTCTCTCTACCTGTTCTCGCCTCGCATACGAGCAATTGCCAGCTGTTTGGTGCTAACATAACCTTTTTGATAGGTCATTTCGCTCAGCGACATCTTCATTTCCCCTTTGGAAGATATGTGCGTTACCCAATTACGACGGGTTCTGCCCCTCCCCCGCCTCCTTTCCCCGCGCTCTTTCGCTGACAGCTTGACAGCTATTTCGTCACAGAGCTCCTCGGTACCGATCTTCACCGATTATTGACCTCGCGCCCTCTCGAGAAGCAGTTCATCCAGTACTTCCTCTACCAGATTATGGTATGCTTTTGATGCGATGCTTGGATAGGGGCTCTCAGTTATTGCAAATTTACTGACATCGTTTCTTGTGCAGCGCGGTCTCAAGTATGTTCATTCGGCCGGCGTCGTCCACCGCGATCTCAAGCCCAGCAACATTCTCGTCAACGAAAACTGCGATCTTAAGATTTGCGACTTTGGTCTTGCCCGAATTCAGGACCCTCAGATGACTGGTTATGTCTCCACACGATACTACCGAGCTCCCGAGATTATGCTCACCTGGCAAAAATACGATGTCGAGGTTGATATCTGGAGTGCTGGCTGTATTTTCGCAGAAATGCTCGAGGGCAAGCCTCTGTTCCCCGGAAAGGACCACGTCAACCAATTCTCCATCATCACTGAGCTTCTGGGTACTCCTCCTGATGATGTTATTAACACCATTGCCAGCGAGAATGTAAGCTATTTAGCATCAATGCTTTTTTGGATACGAACTCTTGATTCTAACTATGGATAGACCTTGCGATTTGTCAAATCGCTCCCTAAGCGCGAGCGACAGCCTCTTCGTAACAAATTCAAGAATGCCGACGACTCGGGTATGTTGATACACCGTTGCATTAGTCCCCAAGAGAGCACCAGCTGAAAGGATACATAGCTATTGACCTGCTCGAGCGCATGCTTGTCTTTGACCCTAAGAAGCGAATAACTGCCACTGAGGCCCTCTCCCACGATTACCTTTCCCCTTACCACGACCCCACAGATGAGCCTGTGGCCGAGGAGAAGTTCGACTGGAGTTTCAACGATGCTGACCTGCCCGTCGACACATGGAAGATCATGATGTAAGTCTGACGCGTGGTCGAATGCGCCACATACACTAACATTGCCTAGGTACTCGGAAATTCTCGACTATCATAATGTTGAAGCCGGTGTTACCAACATGGAGGAGCAATTCAACGGACAATAGACGGGATATGTGGTTAATAAAGGAGGAAGATGCTACCAGTGCATAGCACACTTGAGGGAGAAGCAGACCAAGTCACAGTGCCGATGATACCACGAAATTCAACGCATACGTCCATGATCCATCCATCCATCCAACCACACTTACACTATCCCGTGCCCACATGAAAAGACGATGCAGAAAGAAACGATAAGACATGAAGGAATACGAAACGGCGATATATCCATCGCAAGAAACAGGCATGTACATGCAAAAGACACGAACGCACGTATGGCGTTGGGGAGATAAGGGAAAGACTATTGTTTTGGTTTTGGTTTTTGGAATTGAATGCTTGACGGAGGCATATATTGAAATAATTGCTTTCATGAGGGAGATTTTTGACTGTCTTTGGCAACGGGGAGCTTTTTTCCTCATCATTGTCTTTTTATTGCTTTCTGGCTCTCGATTTTCCCAACATATATGCTTTTATTATTGTATCGGTTCAATGGATGCAGTGGGGCATGAAAATACACGACGTACAAGGGCTTAGGTTACAAATGATTTTCCCCTCATTCATGTAACTGGTTTTCAGTTGCTTGAATATTATAGAGCTTGTGAATGGTATATTATGGTCAATTCCCATATGGGCCTTATTTCTTTCTAGGTTCTGATAATGTGCTTGAAATAGTCAGATATACAGACAGAGGCTATATCTAAGGCGGGTCTAAGACATTCTTCACATTCCTGAGAAACATATTTCAAATCGAAATGATACATGGAGGAGAGGCGTCTAAATCAGTGCCTGGATCTCATATACTTGACAAATGGCATCGTTTCGCTCTTTTATATACCACTTTCATCTTTAATATTGATTCGTATTAAACAATCCTCGTCTCCACTATGGAGCTTTGTCAAAACTCTCCAAGTCGAGCAAAGCTTGCAAATCATCCATTTCACCACTGTGGTTGACCATATCGTAGAACTGGCCTCGACTGTTATACAAATCTCGAGGCGAGCCACACCTAAAGAAGGAGATAAATGTCAGTCATCAACGTTTAATGTCAAACTCATGCATGACTTACTCAAGCACGTGTCCTGCACTCATGACTACGACTGTGTCATAATCAATGATGGTCCGTAAACGATGCGCAATCGTTACCAACGTGCGATCTCCCCCAGTGGCTTCGAGTTCCCGTCGCAGAACGGCCTGAATGCCTCGATCCGTCTCATAATCCATGCTTGCTGTAGCTTCATCGAGAAGCATTAGCTTACTCTGACGGATGAGAGCACGGCATAGGGAAAGAACTTGTCGTTGACCATGGGAGAAGTTCTCGCCGCGTGCGTCGACGCCTGTCGTCAAATTCACGGCATTGTGCTCGTCATCATGCGAAAGCATGTCGTTATCGCTGTCATCTGAAGTGTGAGGGGAGAAGGATGCGATGCCTTTGCAGTTGTCGAGGGCCTTATCGAGAACCTCTCTAGGAACTTGACCGCCAGGGTCCAGATTGGACTCGACGGTACCATTGAATAGCACAGCCTCTTGTGGGATGATGGTGAGGCTTTCACGGAGATGGTGCCTGGGAACTTTTGTGATGTCAATGCCGTCATATAAAATCTCACCAGAGATGATATGTGTGAAGCGTAGGAGGGAAAGTACCAGCTAAAGAGCGTATTTGTCAGTGCTACAATACCCATTTTTATACAGAGCATATGATACTTACCGTACTCTTACCAGACCCTGTTCGTCCCACCACAGCCACGCGTTCACCCGCTTTGAACTTGAGATTTACATTGGTGAGGATGTCGGGCCCATCAGGATCGTATCGAATCGTGACGTTTCGAAACTCGATCTCTCCAGATCGAGGCCAGTTCTCAGGGATCATGTGGGTGGGATCATCTGTGTATTCGCCTTCCTCTGCATAGGTTGTGTCGCCTTTTTCCTCGGGTTCCAGCTTCACGTACTCTTTGACCCGGTGGAACTTGGTATTTGGTCAGCAGATTAATCCTTGGTAGACGACAACAATAGGGCTCACGCTCTGCATTTCAACCTCCAGATCATTCATTGCTCGTACCAGTAACAGAATAGTCTGGCTGAGTCCATTGGCGTTGGTGAGAGAGAAGCCGACCAGCCCTGCAGCCACGACGCCAGTTTGTGATACTGCAATTATACCTGCCGACAGACTCACAAGGGCTGTCACAAAGTCCACTCGTACGGCTACCCAACGGTTGGCATTGAAGCTGGCCTCGGCTGAAGCTGACCAAGTACGCAGCCTCGCAGCTAATTCTTCCCGGAACGCTGACGACATGCCATTTCTGGCACGAATGACAGGAAGTCCTGCCAGAGTATCGGCAAACTGAGAGAACACAGGAGATTGAGCAGAAGAGGTCAGCCGCTTGATCACGACGGCAGTTCTAGTGTATGCTTCCCCAATTAGAATACCAAACAAGCACGTGAATAGTGCTGGGATAATAAAAATCGGCATGATGCTGCTGACAGCACCAATGCGGAAGAGCATGAGAAGTATTGTGTCAAGCATGATTCGCAGCATAGTGCTGATCGTTCCATCAATAGTGGCCACGTCACTAGAGAAGCGGTTCGTGATACGTCCAATAGGGATATGCTTGAACCATGAGAGCGAAACATGCATGATGGCACGGATGAAGTCGTTGTGTAGTCGCCTTGCAGCGTTCCAAGCTCCCCATTCAAACATAATGATGGCCAAACAGTAGCTACCAATTTCAAGAAACGTAAGCCCTGCAAAAATCCCCATATAATAGGGAATATCGATATGGGCTTGATGGTTGTATGCTTCTACCCAGACAGAGAGCCACAAAAGACTGCTAAAGGTAAAGATGTTGGTGGCAAGCAAAAGGCCGAGGCAGACAGCAACAAACATTGGGTGTCCGAAATAGCTCATATACTGCAGAACTGGTGACAAAATTAGTGTCTATTTGAAAATGGGTAGATGGCGCTCACAAGTCATGCGGCCAACCTTTCCAGAAGCCTTCATTTCCTGGTTCACAACATCCTTCAGGTCTTTTTCTTCCAAAATCTTGTTAGTATTATTCGAAGCGTCGTCATCGGGCTGTATTCCATGTGCCGTATCAGCGCTTGCATCACATTCCTCGACATCTCCTCCTAGGACTTGGGCGATAGTAATTGGTTTGCGGACAACGCCAATCTGGGGCTCTGTCAACTCAATCTGCCCCTTTTCCAATACCACCGACAAATCTGCTTGTTCAGCAATCCAAGGAAGATTTGTCACAAGCACAGTTGTCCTCCCACTCAGAAGATCAGTGCAGAAGCAGTGTTTCCAAACACCAGCAGCTGTTTTGGCGTCAAGAGCAGCAAAGATGTCATCGAGCAACAGGAGAGGTGCTTTAGAGTACAAGACTCTCGCAAGAGCAACCCGAGCCTTTTGACCCCCGGAGAGAGAAGTCCCGTTTTCACCTACGATAGTCAAGTCTCTGGCCGGTAACTCTTTGAAATCCTCCCAGAGGCAACATGCTTCAATGACACGATCATACCGTGCCCTCTCCATTGGACTACCAAAGAGAACGTTGGCCTGGATGGTTTCGTTTTGCAGCCACGCAGACTGGGAAGCGTATGCTATGTCATCTGGTCTAGTCACAGATCCACTCTCCAGGTAGGTTTCACCAAGAATAGACAGCAAAAGGGTGGTCTTACCGCTCCCGCTTGAACCGCTAATGACATTGAGACCTCCTTGGGCAAAATAGACTGTGATATCGCTTAGGGCAAAAGTTGCCGTCTTGGTCTTCCGGAATGAGGCGCCATCAATGCGAAGCGGTCCCACAGGGTAATGAGGAATAGGAACTGTGCTCTCAAAGTATTTGTCGAGTCGGGTTACAGACACCAGCGCACTCGCGAAATTTCTGCCAAAAGCACTAGCCTGCATGATATTTCTGCGAACGTTCTTGACAAGAAAGATGGTTGTGAAAGCTGTAGCAGCATCTAGTCGACGCTTTGAAAGACCGACGTGCAAGCTAAACATGACAAGTAGGGATAGGTAAGGGACAATCTGCATAACTTGGTTCAGCGAAGCTTGGATCATTGAGGTCCTCCAAAGTTCCTTTTGCTCCGCAGAACGCGCATCAATGATCTTCTCTGTGATAGGATCTTCCCAAGCAAAGTACTTGATGGCGCGGAGGGAGGCAAGATACTCTGTTACCAAGGACATACGGGTGTCCTGAGCCTTTCTAACTCGACGCTGTGAGTAAAACATCAAACTCCCAAGCCATATCGAAAGAGGAGTAGCCAAAAACAGAATGGCATTTCCTACTAGAGATGCCAAGCCCATCATTCTGTACATGCCGATAAGCGATATTATGGTACCAACGGGGGTACCAATGGTGGCCTGGACAATGTCTCTCGACCTATAGATAGCGTCGATATCGGAAGCCATGAGATTGGCCAAACGTCCCGCTGATGTAGTCTTGGTAGCACTCGGGCCATTCTTATTCCTGGGCTTTGAGCCTCCCGTCTGCAGTTCGAAAGGATCTTCTTCCATCTCCATCGAATCTAGGGCTGTGTAGTATAGCTCTTGAGTAAAGGCAGATTTGATACGAACCTGTTAAGACAGTCAGTCATATGCCATAAGTACAACCTTAGGCCATAAAGGGGGTACAGGACCACGAGTCTAGTGGAAGTAAAGATGTACTGTTGGAAGGCAACGGAGCGGGATAGTGGACCGATAAACATGAGGAATAACCAAAGCCATGGCTTATAAATGGCACCATTTGGATTAGCAAGATATTCGAGTAACTTGAACATGGCGAATGCAGCTATGTTTTCGACCGTGTACGAAGTGGCAATCCAGAATGACATAAGAAGTAATTCGCGCTTTTGGAATCGAATAACGGTACGGAGTGTCTTTTTGGAGATTGAACGGGCTTCTTGCACACGGCGCAAGAGGTACATGGGCTCATCATACCAGGCTAACTTTGGGATATCAGCCATATCAAGTTTCTTCTTGGTACCCTTCCAGATGATTGGTGTCAGCCAATCGTAGGTACAGTAGTAAGTAAACCAACTACAAATCTCCTCAGGAGCCGGCTCATTCTGGTCGTAACCTGGAATGTTAAGGTCCACCTGCATTGGTGTCCATTCTCTTGGGGTAATGGCCGCAATGGCAGATGCTACCGCAAGCGCGATAATACTTCCTGAGGTGATGTTTTCGTGAAGGCATTGGGTACCAGTATAGATACACGGCAGGCTATGACCGGCAACAAGAATGACTAGGGTAGCGGGGAGCACAAAGTTGATTTGATGCAATGCTACATGACGCCATTGAAGATGGTTGAAAAGCCGGAGTAGACCAACAGTAAAGGCATACGCAACGGTCGCGATGTTGACCCAATGCAGCCGATCTTGTATATAAGCAACTGTGACGAACACAGCAGCAGTAAGTCTTGCCACTTGGGAGGCAAGCTCATATGGCCAACGGATTTTGGCAGCCTTGAATCGATAGCTAGACTCTTGTCGACGAATTCGATCTAAGTGGTAGATAAGTTGCATAAGCGACAGGAAGAGCATGGCGGCTTGTGGTATCCCGGATTGAGCGAACTGTGACACATGATGAATCCATGGAATTTGGGACAATGACATGGGACTTTGATATGGGCTGGAAATGTTAGTGGGAGTTGGCTTGTGCATGTTAAGATATCTAGTACACACCTAGTCAAGTAAGATAATTGCGGTATCAAGGCAGATTGGTTCCCTTCATAAGGAGAGAACTCGAACCCGCCAAAGCGGTGAATTGCGATATCCATGATGCTGGTATAGACATGAACGAACAAGCAGAGCAGAACAGAGCAGGACAGAAGCAGAAGCAGAAGGGGGATACAAATATGTCAATGAATAAGTGTACATTGGCTTCAGTTCATTATCATAGTCGCAAAGACATAGGGTGATGACAATGAAAGAATCAAGAAGCTACTAGCACGTTATCAGTTGAAGTCGGAAGTCATGATCAGCGACAGGCTGGGGACGAATGGACTCTGGGCAGGTGGAGCGTGGAGCACCCCATCGCTCATCATGCCCGAAAATCGGCATCAGGGGCGGAATAGGGATTGCAGGCACAAACAGAGGAGGGCGTTAGCTGCTTAGCGGGGCGAAGCTCCGACGTTTTCAGTGGGTGGCGGACTCGAAGCCCGGCCTCGCCAACCGCCCGGCCCGTGGGGGTTTAACGACTTTAGCTGAATGCAGGGGCATCCATGAAGCAACGTTGGTTGTTGGGCTACGGGGCAGGCATTGTATCAATGTTCAAAGCCCGACTTTGACCGCCTCACTATTTTGGTTGACAGGCTTCGGCTATCTTGCCCCCTCTGTTTTCTCATTGCCGATGTGAAGAGGTAAATGTTAACGTGCGGTGTGGTGTTGAGGTGTGGTGGGTGTGGTTGTACTGAATACTACGAATTATGTGGCCGTGTAATATCCAGAGCAGTTAACTGCTCAGATTAGCTCTTTTGAGTATTACAATTGAGCGTATAATTAGAGGCTTTACTCACTACCTATAATGAAGAACCCATGTGTAGGTAGGATTGGGCATGGTGTGTGAATCCCTTTGAATGGAAGGAGCCAGTCCTTTATTATAGAAGGTCGGAATTAAAAGCAGCAAGACATTAGCGCATAGCCTTGAAAATCAGTATAAAGCATCACATAATAATAATATTAAAGGTATATATATTGTAAGTACAGCAGGTTGGAATATTACTTTTTAAAGCTGCTATATATAGAAATACTCTAAGTTTATATATAGTAAAATAGTACTTAAAGTATATTAAGGGAAAAAAAATACTAAATGAAGTATTTCCAACTCTTAGAGTTAACCTTAAAAAGGTTATTACTCCGGTACACCAGGGACTCGAACCCTGAGCCTTAGTCTTAGGAGGACTACGCGCTACCATTGCGCCAGCGCACCGCTGAATTAGTGTAGCTACCTCTAAATTCTCATCTATAGTTGCAGCCTGGAAGGTCTGTCAGCTATTGAATTTTATATGCAACTGCAGTTAAAGTTTACTTCAAAACAGGTTTCTCAATAAGACAGCCTCTTTATTATGCTTGCTTGTTCTACACAACTTTACAAAGGGTCTTTAATATAATATAATAGAGCTTTAATATACTTAACAAGTCTGTCAAGCTTGGAGGAAGAGATCCTTTTTCATACTTATAGATTAAGGCCACTTATTTAGTTAGATCTCAAGATGAGAATCCTCTTTCTGTCGCCTACCAATGACGCTGCATGCAACATACTACTTTATTTCGCAATAACATTCGCTTTGATTGTCATGATCTTCTATTCAGCCACTCAAGTGCCCACTTTATGTAATATCGTCTCATACCTTATCGTCTCAACCTCTTCAACTATCGCCATCAGGCTCGTGACCCAAGCACACGGCCGTAGCATAATCTCCGTCATGGCTAATCGACACCAACGCACTTGGATCTTCCGAGTCCCCCTCACCGCTTCGTATCCGTGCAATCGGCGGACCACTACCTAATCTCTCACTGTCGACGGGCCGTCTCTCAATAATAACCTCGTGAAATGTCAAGCGGCGATGTGGGTGTGCTTTGATGGCAGCCTCCTTTGCTGCAAACCTAAACAAAACTCAATTTAGATGTTACAATATGATTGTCACGAAACCGCGAACCTTCCTGCAATGAATGCAGCGCATTTCCACATTTCAGGATCGTTTGAAGCAAGCTGATCATGGGTCTGAAGGGTTTTTCTACCTCCATGCAAGTTAAGCTGTAATTTGCACTGCTGCGCCCTCACGCTGTCGAGAATGTTTAGACGTGCATCTTTCTTTGCCAGCTCTTCAGGAGTCAAAACCCTGTTCACAAAGCGTGTGGCTCGTGGGCTGAACAGGATGCGATAGATACGGGATATCTGGCAAATATCGGTACCGATATTCAGAGGCAAAGGAAATGCTCGTAAGGGCTTCATGGTGATTTGTCGATGAAGGTTGATGGTGGATGCACAATTGCGTAGATACCTCAGGTGAAGATCTTGGTTTTGAGCCGCTAGTGTCGGCAACTTATCGATTAGAGCTCCACCACTACGTCACTACCTACCTAGGTAGGTAGATTAGTAGGTAAGCATTGTTTACATCGAGCATCTACCTTTATCACCGGAGTAAAAGCTCCAACATCCCAGTCCTGATGTTTCGTGCTGTGACAGAAGAAGCTCGAATTACTACCTAGCGCTAATTATAGGCTATCAAACAGCCTGTAACGAACGAACGTATGTAGCAGGGTTCACGGATTTCTCTACAAATCCACAACGCTATTTCTCTCATTACTCCCGCATTCGACATGGCTGTTGAACCATGCAACAATAGGCCGGCTAAGAAACATGGACAGAATAGAGTGGTCACAAGCGACTTGGGTTGTAGAAATAGTGACACGGTGATAGGAAAATGACGGAGAAAAAGGCCAATCGATGAAAGGCAGGGCCGCCCCCCCAGCAATGTCTTTCGATGGCTTGGCGCTTTTAATTCTCGGCAAGAAGAGGAGCGCGCTCCTGGTCAGCAGGTGCACTGCGCCAGCTGATCTCCCTGCCGGTCGCTGCAGGAACAGCGACGACAACAGTAGCAACAAAAAGAAGAGCCATGATGATAAAGGCAAAGATCCATTGGAAGGCGATCACCTGGTGAAGGAACTGGGAAACTCCAATTGCGGCAGCGAGGACGCTGAGCGAGAAGCCCATGGTATAATCCTGTATCTTGTCAGTGTGCTGTGCCTTTGGGTGGAATGAGTCAACATACCTTGTAGATGACAATGAAGAAGAGCCCATAAGCGAGAATCGACCAGATGAAGATGTTTCCGAAGATGCGAGCAACAAGGTGGTGAGGGTGAGGGACCATCAGAGCGCCATTCCAGTAAATTGCGACAAAAGTCCAAGCCAGAGGTCCAGACACAACAGGCGTATGAATGAATCGAGGGTATGTGTTGTGGCGGAAGTAGAGCGAGGAGAGGTTAATGAAGTTGAGAATGAGCATGACCTCGGCCCAGTGGAAATGGGAGCGGACAAAGAGCATGATAAAAGCGAAATGGAAGAGGTTGTTGAAAATGAAGTGGCTTCCAACGCTGGCAGCAGCGTGAACAATGTCCGAGTTGCTGGAAAAGAGGTGACCAATATAACCAGCCTGGAGAATGAAGAGAACAATCCTAACGAAATTATCAGTGTATGACGCGGTAACTGTCGAGCATTACGTACCAGTAGACGGATGTGATGATTGGGTTCAGAGTGAAAGCAGTACGGTACATGTGGTTCTGCTCCCAAATCTTCCGGTTTCTCGTGTGGCCATCTTCGGGACGGTTAAGAGTGTAGTAGATGGTGACCACGAGGGACAGGATCCAGGTAATGAGGGTGAGGACCTTGTAGGTGAGGATCGCACTGTTGGAGTGGGATTCCCTCTTACTGAAGGGATTGTCTATGGAAAATTAGTCGAGATGTATTGAGAGGGGCGACGAGAAGCCAACGTACACTGCTGCCAGTTCGCCATGATGAATTATTGGCCTGAGATCGACTCAAGGTTGCTTGTCAATTAATTGGAAGAGTTGTCGTTGAGACAAAAGTGCGTGGCGTGTGTTGAAGAAGTTGTCGCGAGTGAAAGAAAAGAGAATATCATGAAGGAACGAGAAGTGCGATGTAGGGAACAAGAAGTATTTAAAAGCCCGAGACTATCGAAACAGTGACCTACTGTTCCTGTAGGAGGGACTAACGGGGTGTGTGGTTCACTCCTCCAAGGTACGTTAGTTATGCGGGGAAGCAAGCCAGGGAGGGGAGGGAGCATCCATATTGTAAGTACCTAGGTACATCCATGGGTGAATCAATCCATGTCATACACACCACTGATGGCATTGAATGAAGTTAAGTGCGTCCTATTAAGGTACTCTACTATACCTCTGTTTTGTCTTTGATCAGGTATCGATCGCATCAGTTTTAGCTTAAAAGTACTTAGATGTATCTGGAGACTCAGATATTTCTTATCAAATATCAGTATCGATTGAAGAGACCAAGGTCCGTGCAAGATGTTTACTTGGAATAAGAAATATCGATCAATACATAGGTACGAGAGTAACTTGTACTACCACAAGGTACCTGAAGGAAGCATACCGAAGCTACCAAGGTAGAGAAAGGCTACCTACCGACGTCAAAGGATTAGATCAACAGAGGCGGCGCATGACTTGCCTCTTCACAGCCTCTCAGACCATATTGGATCTTGTCTTGTTCAGGCGGTGCGACTTTCATGCTGCTTTGCTAGACCATATGACCTCTCTCGAAGAGCGCTAAAGGACGGATCAGCTTTAAAAACTGCCAGGGATTAAAAAGAGGTCGGGCTGCCATTGGCTTTAAGGCGTTGAAGCTGGCGACCATCACAAATAGGGACTCTGTGGGTGTGGTAGTAGTAGTTAGGAATGACAGTGGTGCCAGATGAGGGTACATTCTGTAACTGTCAACGTAACTGTGCGAGGCAAGGCTCGTGTCATGTATGTCAACTATTCGGGAGCCTAATGCTGCTATCGTTTATGATATAATTCTTATGTATCTGTTGATACGTCGGTCTTTTAAATACGGAAGCTTGGAAGACGTGGAACGAATTCAAGTTGTGGAGCCATTCATTCAAGTGGATCTTTCTTTTATCTCCGGAGCAGTTCTTCTGCACAGACCTGCGTGCGGAATGCGCAAACCTCAAGGATGGAAGCCAGATGTCCTTGTCGGTGGCTTGTAATTGGCTGTGAACAAGAGCTCCACTTCAATGACGACAACTTTGTTCTAAGGTCTTGGTAACGAAGCGGCTCATAGCGGGACAATACTGTTTTAACCAGCTGGCTTACACTTATAGGACTGATAGGAGGTAGACAGCTAGGTCAAGTACCTAGATATGACATCCAATCATTAAAATTACCTATCCACTGTTTATCAGTATAGTAAGATAGGTACCAAGGTAGACAGGCAGTGGGCCCTACAGAATTCTGTGTTGCAGTTGCCCTTGTTCATCGAGATTCTTACCATCGGCAGATAGTGAGGCAATCCCCATGGTACTTCAGTACCTATCTCTTTGATTGGCATAAGGCACCCATGAGGTCCCAAAAGGGGTATTGGGCCAATTAGATAGAGTATGTTAGCTAAGACAGAAGAGCATGTATCCTTTCTGCTATAGGGGGCTAATATCCAATAAGAAGAAGTAAAATAAAAGGCTATACTTCAATAGAAGTAGTTCAGTTACAGAGGAATACAGCCCTCTTGGAGATAACTTCACCTAGATCATGTCACCTGCTTGTACGTGGGGTCAAGTGGGGCGAGTGACCCCTTGGATGCCTTGTGCTGCCGGTCAAAGAGATAGCAATAACTGAAGTATGGGGAAATAGAAGTCACGAAAACCATCTTTCATTAACCCTGGGTCTTGTAAGTCTTCAAGATTCTCATTGACGATCAATTCCATTTTTTACTCGCTTCTCTATCCTTTCTATCGTTATTAGTTCTATTTATTGCGCATCGGAACAATCCGCCTTTGCCTGCTGGCTAGTCCAGTAGCATCCTTCTCTTAGATTTGACCCTCTGTTCTAAGCAATGCAAGTCTCACAGCATGTATCGAATCGTGTTTCAGTGCACCACCATCATCGCCAGTCGAGTACCAATTATAGGTCGCACCCATACCCACGCTCGAGTTTGGACACGCAAACATAATTGTATGTAAAGCACTCTGGTACATCACTACAATCTCGAAATCCTCATGTCAAGATGTTGGATATCAAGATAAATAAGTATTCTAGACCCGCTCCTCTGTAGAAGTCGATCAAGTCGGAGGCAGCAAGCTGCTTGTGGTATCTCAGGATAAAGGTCCTTGCAACTTATTCGTTTCACGAACTCGGCAAATGAAAGCATAATTCGACCATTCAACTCGACCAACGAGAGAACTCGCCGGTAAATCGAATCTTCTGCCTTCGCATCAAACATTAAAGGTTGGCCTTGACCACCGAATTTTCGTAACAGATTGTCAGTCATCTCAAGCTCAGACCTTCAAGCGGATCGATGGATCATATCCGAAACCTTCCTGATTGACAAAAGAGCCTATCGCCAGCATTTTTCCACATCTCGAAGCTTGCCTCGCGCCTCGCGCGTTTCTTCTCGACTGAATCTGAGTGGTGAGGCGAAGACTGCCAGTCCCTCGACGTTTCCCTGGAACTTTCCCCGAGAATAAAGTTATCGCTCCTGTAGCTGCTCCCTAGTTGCACAACCACTGAATAATTCGTCGGTTCGTTGATGAGCCACTGGCGTGACTGCTCGCCACTCGAATTTTTATGATTGGTTGCCCAAGGCCATTGACGACTGCCCTGGGAGCCCTTTTGAATCTGAAGGGACTCTTTTTTCTCTCGAATGTCAGGAGGGCCGGAAAGTTTAGAATCTTGAATTGGTTCGTATACGTTGGGTATTCGCGGATATTCGCTAGGTTCCACCCATGAATTATAAAAATCGTCCGTCATCATGGTTTTGCGATGGTATGGTGCTGATGATGATTGCATAGTGTGATAGCTGTGAGTATAAAAACAGCAAGAGTTGATGGAAATACCGACACTGAAAGGGCACCCGGAATCTTTAAAGAGTTGCAGGTTTCGGAATCGGAATTGTCATGTTGAAGAAAACCGGCCGTTCATGCAAACGAGCGCTCGCCCAAAGCTCACGCGCATTTTTGGAATATCATGAGCAGATTTAGGCCATGTCACGCCAACGTTGACCAACTACAGGCCAGACTCAAGAACGACGTACTTAATTTCGGTATGATATGCCAGGGCGGGCCTCAAAAGGCGGCGGCTGATGGGTGTTGGGTGCCGAGTTGGGTGCCGTTGGGCTACAGACAGCACCTCACAACACCTCACACGGTGGGTTCTGGTTTTTGGAATTTCCATCTTCCTTCGAGAAGAGGCTGTGCTGCAATATGCTTGTCATTTGGGCCTTGCTTGGAATGGTCCGCCAAAGTTGGTCCGCCAGTTCAATGTATGTACAGCCATCCATGACCACAGCCAATCAGACAGCCATACTGTGCTCTGAAATTACAATATGAGCAAATTACATACAATCAACTCATCCCATCTGAGCCCGGAAATGATACGCGAGGCACCGGCATCGTACGCCTTGTATAAATGAGGCACTCCCCAAGGCAATTGCAATAATGTATATGTATGGCCCGCCAAGGACCAGAAAGTGCAAAATGCCGCCCATTAAAGAAACAGGTCTCCCTCCCACAATTTGCGGGCAATTCTCATTTTCATTTCACCCAACAATCTTCTGGATCTTTGATGATCACCTCGCTTCAAGATTCAAGACGCCAAACTCGCACAAGACGGAGCAATCATCATGGAGTTTAGGGAAAGGTCCTTTTCAAGGGGAACAGATGACAGGCAAGCCAAACCTACAACACGGATGAACGACGAAACCTGGGAGAAGTTCAAGCCTTTTCTCTGTAATCTGTACAAGCGATACACTTTGAGTATCGTGATGGATGTCATGGAAAAGAAGTACGGTATCGTGCAAAGGTATCTGTCAAGTACAGTCCCCAACCTATTGAAATCTGACTAATTGTTTCACCAAAAAGCAAGCGACAGTATGGCTATCGTTTTGAAAAATGGGGGATAAAGAAATACAATGCTAGTGAAAAGAAGACTCCTCACATTTCCCTATCACCTGGCGGCATCAACGATTCAATGGACTTTGGTGATATTGGGGCCGACTACGACCAAGAGACTCATGCTTTCAGCCAACGCATCTTGTTCGATCGTCCAGGTCCAGACACCTTGATGACTGCAGCCGGGTCGGACGATATGGACTATGAAGAGTCGCCAGGTAGCCACAGGGCCATGGAGCTCGCCATTCGATATCCATGGACAACTGGGTCAAATGAAGAAGCGAATAAGCTTGCCGCCGACTTTTGTGCCGCTATGCTTGATGATACGAATGCTTTTACCTTGTACTCAAATCTCTACGAGTCTTTATCGAACAACAGGCAGTCTCTTTCTGAAACCCGGGAGTTTATTGCTATCTCTTGTGCCCGAGTTGCCGGGAAACCAGACAATGCTCGCAACGCCAGAGAAATTATCGCGAGAGAATGGTCCGAGGTATCACTGAGTGGAAATTCAGGTTCGCCATTTGTTCTGTCAATGCTCAAAGCATACGTGGGAAGCCACCAAGAAGACTCCGATAAATCGGCATTCATCGGCCAAATCAGCCACAATATCGAACAGGTTCTCAACAATAATGGATCACTTAAGAAACTTTCTCACAAGTATTCGTCCTTTGATCTTGTGGCATTTTTCTTTCTCAGTTATGCCCTTGAGATCTACGACGATCGCTTTGACAAGTCCAACCCCCCACCATTCATGCCAGAGCATCTCTTGAATGAGTTCATCATGGCACAACCTTTCGTGGGAGCCCTTCGCCACGATTATCCATCTCCTTTACGCCTCTGTGTTGAGTGGTGTGAGGAACAACTCAGGCTCAACCATCCTGTGGCTCTCCAAGATGCCCCAGTACAGCCCAGTTCTGGCATGTGGTGCTGGTGGGACAATATTCGGGTCTTCTGCACCCTCTGGGGAGTCATGACGCATTTGGTACGGGCGAATTGTGCACCTGAATGGTATGCTCAATGCGAGTCAGCCTTTGGTATCCCTCCATCAGAATTACTTGTAACGCTGTCCTGGATGATTCGTGCTGAGGCTACTACTGCTGACGACATCATCCCTGACACTGAACTACTCAATCATGCCGCTGAGGGCGCGAACAAGTTGCTGAAGCTCGACGAGTCCCAACTCTGGATAAACTTCCTCGAAAAGTTTACGTGGATGAACGACCTGGCCAATTCGGGCGACGATGAGAAGTCATTTGAAGCGATTGTCCAAGACCAGCTGCGAAAATATGTTTCCGAGATACTCAGAATCCAACTACCACACCCGGCAGGGGACCAATCCAACAGCGTTGGTGACGTGAACTTCTATGAGTTTACGCAGCACGGGTTCAGTGATTTCGACATGACTTCTCAAATGAGCTTCTATAGATAGTGTTTTTATCCACTGGTCTAGACTTCCATTTCCACCATCCTTTTCTTCGCCGCTTTTGGTCGATTCTTTTGGCCGGTTTCTAAACACAAATTGCAGGCCATGCCGGCTGCTCACGTGGCAGTGCACCAAATCCAATTGTTAAATAGATGAACAGTGTACAATTAAACAAAGTAAACCGAACCCAGTCTATGTGATGCAGGGGTATCAGCAACAATAATCCTCCGCGGTATCAGCAATTTCCTCATCTACATGCTATGCTTGCTTGATGCCACATAAAATAAAGCAGATAAGAAAACTATAAGGAATTCCAGGTCTTTTACAGGATAGAAATGAATCAAGTAAGCGTCATGCAATCTTTCAATCCACATCGGGACCATATCTCATATCTCTCCATGAAGCACTTTTTGAGATTCAGCTTTAAACTTCCGTCACCAACTGCTCGCCTTCGTCAAGTAGCTCTGTAACTTTGCGTACGTTCCCAATCAGGCTTCGGCCAAGGCCACCAAGTAGAAGCTTCTCGGCATTGGCGGGGAGGCCGAGGTAAGTAGGTGGCTCTCGCTCAGGCAGGCGGTGAATCCAAGCATTGAAGTCCTGAAGGCTAGTTCCAGAGGGCACAGCAAGACCACCATCAGGTCCGTCGACGAGCTTGTGGTCAACTTCGTAGGCGGCGGGAGTCAGGAACGATGTGACTAGCTGAGACAGAAGTTTGAAGTCGCCTTCGTCATCGATCTTGCCACCATACGTCTCGGTTACCATGTAGCGGAGTATCTCCCAAGGAATGTTCTGAGGAGCAATGTTGGTTCTGTTACCAGCCACGCCATCAACCAAAGTATCGACAATGAAAGCAGAGCATTCATACTGCATCACGTTAGTCCCCAAATTCAGTTATGCTTCAAGTTGGGGGTACTCACATCGCTATCGTTAAACTCCCAGAATCCTTTCCAACCCAAATTAGGTGCATATCGCAACCTCTCCTGTACGACAGCATGCAAGAAGGACAAAAGCAGATAAAGCCGTGTCCTCTCCACAGGGCTCTTGGTAGCTCGTGTGGACAGGGAAGACATGGAGTCCTTCATGTTGGCCCTGACACCAGCAGGTTGCTCGTACATTAGCACACGAGAAGCTCGGAGCAGGTTGACTGGGATCTTGGGGCTCGACTCCATCGACAAGAACAGTCGGAAGTCCGAGTGAGGGTTGAGTGACCCCATACGCTTCTCCAAACTTTGCAGCCAAGTAGGAGCCAGGTGAACGTTTTTGACCAAGACCCATGAGCCTGTTTGAGCAGCATTGCTGATTGCCTTATCTGCACTGGCGAGACCCTCGTTGGAACCCATGGCAATGTTTGTGCACTTGACGCGCATTCTCTCGACCAAGTTGTCCACCTTGTAACTGGCATCGAAGCCAGGGCTCGACACTAGAGAGATCGGCAGGGTAGCAGACACTTGAGTAACGGTCTCTTTGAGATCCTCAACAACGTCGAAGATACCTGCGCCAAAGACTTGATTGACAAAACGCTCAGCCGCAGGAACAAATCGGTCCATCCTGAAAAGCTTGATGAGAAGGAGAGACAGGAGTGCCTGATCCATAGCCTCGGTTTTCTCATCCCAGATCTGCGGTACAGCGTTCTCGGCCAGCTCCTCGGTAAAAAACTTGTCCCAGTCTTCGGCAGTGACGGCATCGAGCTTCTCCTTGAGAACACCGATCTTCTTGGCTTGGGCGAAAGCGTTGTCTCTCTCATCAGGATTGGACGAGAGGTCTCTGCCTTCGACGTTATTGTCGAGAATGATGTCAATCAAAGACTTATCCATCTTGTAAGGCGACGCCTGCGCGAGGAGCATTCCGAGGGTGACTCGGTCCTTCTGAAGCAGACCCAGAGCTGTTCGCTTGAACGTGTTGATAAAAAGATCCTTAACAATCACGTCACGTCGAATGTTATGGTCGGTCTGGCCAGCCAGATTCTTGTTGCCATGGAGCACTGACTGGAAAATGTCGAGGAAGTACTGGAGGGAGAATTGGTAGAAGTGGTTGAGGTAGTGAAGTTGCTCGAGAACAGAAAAGACAGCACTGCAAGATCGGGCGATAATACTGTACTGTTGTGTAATCTCCTCAACTTCAGCCATGACACCCTCGGTGTTGCTCATCTTGCCAGAGATTTCGGCAGCTTCAGTCTTGAGAGTCTCGAGTGTTTCAATAACATTATCGTCATCGAGAATATTGCCACGGGACTCGTTGAGGGCCTGAAGCAATCGCTTCTCCAGCTGCCGTAGATGGACCTTGAACTCTCCTTGTAGCTTGATGAGGTTGGAGCGTCGTTCGTCAACGTCGGGGCGCTCAGACTTGAGTACATCGTTAAGGGACTGTGTCTGCAGACTGCTCTGGGTGACAGTGAAGTTGACAAAAGTGGTTCGACTGCAAATATCAGGAGCGAAAGTTGCCGATGGGTCACGAGTAGACAAATAGATCTTGAAGGCGGGTGAGAAGTCGATCTCCTGCTTGCCGAGTTGAATAAGAACACGGCCGCCAGTCTTTTGGTATTCCTTGTTGAGAACATGATTGAGAATAGGGTCCAAATGTTCCGCATCCTGGATGAGAATAGGGTTTCCGAATCGGAGAGAACTCTCGAGCTGCTTAGTAAAGGTGTCATCCAAGAAGCTGGTCACCGTTAGACGGCGATCTTTGCATTCTCTCTGCAAAAACTCCGTTACTCGTCCAGATGGGTCGATGATAAGAGGATAACGGTTGAAGCGCTTGAGGATGATGGCATTCTCAGTGCACAAGTCATCAACGGGCAGAGTGTTCTCCTGCCAACCCAGACGCTCATCTGCAGTCGACAGATATTCAGTGACAGGGTTCGGCGACTTGTAGTGTATACCAGAGAGGTGAAGCTGGTGGAACCAATCATCTATCATCAGCTTTCTGAATGTTTGGTCATAGAGACCGCTGTAGGCAAGGAAAGCAGCAGCAACAAGAACGTCTCCAACAAGAGTGCTGATTTGAATCTCGAAAGACTTGCTGCCTTCTTCCCAACGAACTCGTTCCGAGGAAAGACTGTCAAGAAGTCTAACACTGCGATCGACTTTGAATTGAACCTTGGACATCTCAGCCTTAATAGCTTGTGTCTCGCTAATAAGCGCAGCATATTCCGTCTTGTACGTATTAATGCTATACTCCAGTTCCGCAATCTTGTTCTGCACGGCCTTGGCATCAGCCTTTGTGTTAAGTGCTTTTTCCTCGAGCTCATCGACTTCGAGCTTGAGAGGACCAACACGGTCGAGAATGTCGAAGTAGTTGACTTGAGCGCTGACCCACTGGACAAGAGGTCCACAAGCCTTTGAGGCACGGTTGACCTTCTCAAAAGTGAACTCGGGATTAGACAGGAAGTCATTCCGCATTTTGTTTCGCAAAGCCTTAGTCATCTGCTTGGCATTGTCGAACATAAGGATACTGGCAATGAAATCGTCCTTTCGTACAATACCCTGCACGGCCTTCCAGTCGTTGATCCTATGGCCAAGCAGAGTACACACAGCGTCCATTGCCAACTTCACACCTTGCGGTGGGTTACCCATAGACCTGACTTCGGTCAGGTGCTGACGCTTGATGTTGCTGACACTGGCCTTTGCCTCCTCGACCGCAGGCTCTGCCTTGGCGAGATCTTCCAATACGACTTTCTTTCTCGAGGCAACCTCAACTTCTTGCTTATCCAAAGCAGCCTGGATCTCAAGCGATGCAGTCTTTTCTTGCTCTGCCAGACGCTGATCAGCTATCATTCGCTGCAACTTCTCGTTCGCCTCAGCATCCTTCTGCTCCAATTGTTTCTTCTTCTCTGCCAAGCTCACTCGAAGATCTCGCACCTTGTCGACGGTGTCTCTGAGCTTCTCCAGGCCAACGTTCAAGTGACGTTGCTGCTCCTCGAGGTCTTCCCGTTTCTCATTGTAAAGCTTGACATATTGAGCAACGAAATCGAGGAAGTGGCGAGGGGTTAAGAAAGTAACCTTGCCCTGCTGCTTGAGTAGCTTTTCGTTATACCGTTGCAACGAGTAGTGAATGTAAACCATGGAATTAACAACTGTCTCGCGATGCGTAGGCGGTAGCTGTAGGCCACGATACGCCACTGGGACAGTGTCAGGACATTCAAAGTTGCTTCGGTCCAGGTCGATGGATTGGGTGAGCTCATGGCCAACCTGAAAGAGAGCTTGGTCAGACCAGTCGCCAAACCAGTTGAGAACACAACGGTTGAACAAGGCGGGACTGGTAGCAGCTTTTGAAGAGAGGCCATCCTCAGGCGGGTTCATGGTGAACACGACGTGCAGGTTCTTGACGATTTGCTGCGTGAACCACTTGTACAACTCCTCAGGGGAGTCAAGATGCAGATTTTGTCGCTGAGCACCCTCCTTGCATGCCGTCATGAGAGCAGCATATTCGTCGCCCTCGAAGAGACCGGGAACTTCGGCGTTGGCAAGCAGAGTGTTCATTCTTTCCAGGAAACCTGAATCCAAAACATTCGACTCATCCATGATGAAGCAAATCTTTTCACCCTTACAACCACAACGTCGGAGAACATCTCGAAGGTCATCGTCAAAATCCTCAGCAGAATACTTTCCATGTACCTTGATCTGGAAAACCTTTAGACCGTTCATCCAGGCCACAAACCGAGACAATGTGGTCTTGCCACTACCACTAACACCAATCAAGATAAGATGACCCTGGGGCTGTCGGAAGACACGATCGATACGCAACACATGCTCCAATACATCATTGAATAGGATCAGTGGCACATCCACCTCCTCTTCGCAGAACGTCTTTAATCTCGCTTTGACAAAGTCTCTCAGCTGCTCTCGGTCAACGGGAACGTAGTTCTTGGACAACCAGTTGGAGAATAAAATAGGTCCTCCAAGAGCCTTTTCCTCATCAATATTAGGGAAGTATTCAAGGGCAATGCGGCGCACGCTCTCGTCGGTCCACTGTCGCTCATCTTCAGCGACCAGTCGATCCTGGAACAGACGAAGGGCTTCATGAGCCCAAATTCGGATCAGCCCTTCAATAGACAAGGATTCCAAAGGTCGGATAGCCTCGTAAACACCGCGAACCCATCGCGTCAATTCACGAGGACTGTACACGTAGTGAGGTTGAATCTTCGGCGTAAATCTCTGTTGAGACTCGAGATAGAAGCGAACCATAGCATGAGTCAGGGCTTCGGAGTAACCACGAAGAGATGGAATAATCTTGAGAACAGCAGAGTTAAAGGTGCCGTAAATCTGGTTGAGAGATAGTTCACCAGGGTAGTCGACCATGATAAGGGGCGCATGTCGAAGGAATCGAGCACCCATAGGAGTACGTCCCGCGTCAGTGGGAGGGTTGCAAGCACCGACAAACTGGATGCGATCGAGTGTAACCCATGACTTGTCAGATGTTCGCCAGAAACCATTATGTTCAACCATTTGACGCAGGAAGGAAATGGCGCGCTGGGTTCCGTACTTGTCTGGTGCAGGCAAGTTGATTTCATCGCAGAAGACAACAAGCCATCGGCCAATCTGGGTTGGCGAGAGCATCACGCCGTTCAGTGTCTTTTTGTACTCACAGTACTGCTCGAATGTCTTGATGAGAAGATCGGGGGTAGTGGCGCTGGAGAAATTCAGGCCAACAACTTCCATGTTTGGTAGCTTGCGGAGCGCGCTGAATAAAGTCATTGTTTTACCTGAACCAGGAGGACCGCAGAGGAGTAGGGGCTTGTGCTCGGCAAGCCATGAGTATAGAACATCCTCGTGGCGAACAGTGTCCAAAGTAGGAATGACAACATCAGTCTGAGTAATAGAGTGGGTGTTGACCTCCACAGAGGGCACCTGGTTCTGCCAAGGAGCCCATTCAGATTTCGGAAGAGTAACATCGAAATCAATGAGTGAACTTGTACCGTCAAGAGGAGGTGAGCCAAAGTTAGCCAAAGCACAGAGTTCGTCCCCAAATGCCTTCCTGTCGTTCAGGGGGCAGTCACCAGTGAGTGCCCAAACCAGTGCTAGAAGGAGTTTCTTTGAAATAAAGGCCTCAATCTGTTCAGATTCTAGAGGGAAGTCAGAATGCTGTCCATTGTATTCGATGGCATCCCGAACTGCCTTATTGAGCAGTGAGAAGAGAGTTGTGAGTACGCGGGCGACTGTAAACTCCATGATGTGGTTGTAGGCTTCAGCCCGCTTGAGAGCCTGGATAATGAGATCCTCTTCGGTTAGGTAAATTCGAAGCAAAGCAGCAAATTCGCTCTGCACAGCCAGAGTCTTGGCAGGATTTTGACCAGTTGCAACGCTATCCTCGTCCAAGTCCTCGAATGGAACGCTGCTGAGAGTAGATAGATAGTTTTCGACCATCATGTTAGGTGACACAGTATCCTCGCTGAACCAAACCATACCACAACGACTGACGGTGGCCAGCGTTGCGTACTTCAGCGTCTCAACTTCGAACATGATTCGGACATTGGGTGGCAGGTTGAGACGTTCACCGTTGGGAAGTGTAAGCAGTTTGTTGTCATCCAGAACACTGTTCAGATTTTCAACCCATTCTGGATCGACATCACCATCAAAGACGATCCAGTGTCGTTTGGAGTCTTCGCCACGGAGGTTGTCGACAATCTTTCGGAGAATGCTAGTGAACAGACCATCAGTCCATTCACGAGTGGTTGAGTCGAGATTACCGTACAAGGCTTCCTTGGACATGACCTTGGAATCAATCACATGCGAAACACCTTCAACACCTTCAACCTTTTGGAGTGCATCAAGCAAGAGCCTCCAGGCCGCAGATTTACCAGAACCGGAGTTACCAACCATCATAACACCATGATGGATCTTCTGAATTTGATACAGCTGAAGAACCTTGGTCATCCAGAGTTCGTTGACTACGAGATGACGTTCAGCGGCAAGGGTTCGGATTGCATCCTCCAGTTCCACAAGGTTGGCAGGGACGTATTGCACACCGGGGAAGCAATCAGTCTCGATAGTCATCATGATATCGACATCGGACTTGATGAGCTTGGGTGCAATTGTTTCTCGGATGCTTTGCACAAGGATCTCGGGTTCAACAACCTCTTCGGCACCAAGACTGCCTTCACTCAAACGAGCACGTTTTAGACCACCGGAACTGACAAGGACACTCTTCAGCGCACGCAGACCGAAATCATAATGAGCTTGCTTGGACAGCTTTCCGGAGCATTGGTCGAAGAAGGGTACTGTGTGTTTGGAGAGTTGTTTGGCTTGGTTGAAGCCCTGGGAGTAAAGCATAACCTCAGCAATAAGCTCCTTGTCTGGCTTCGACATGGCCACACTACGGAAGAGCTTCTTCAAGTTATCGGGCAGGTTGGAACGGCCAGCATAGCCAGGGTTCATAGTGATAAAGATACCAGTGTTCTCGTTGACGTGGAGTTGGCGGCCCACCAACTCAATTTGTGACTGATCATCTTCAGCACCTTGCTTGAGACCCAACTGAATGTTCTGGATCTGCTGCGAGACGGCGGATAGAATTCGCTCTTCCAGACGGTTGAACTCGTCGAAACAGCCCCAAGCACCGACTTGACAAATACCAAGGAAAATACGGCCCATGGCCTGGAAATCGAAAGTGTCGTCACAGCAGAAGACAAGAGTGAATCTACCAAGCTGCACACCGAGAGCCTTGACTGACTCTGTCTTACCTGTACCAGCAGGTCCATAAGGAGAACCACCAAGACGCTGACACAAAGCTTGGGTAAGGGTAAGGAAACAACGATCGGTAAGAGGTGTGCGAACAAGGCGTTCGGGAACTCCCAGATATTCGAAACCATAGTTGAGTTTGGCATTGGCCATCTTGATGTAAAGACGATCCAGGAACTCGCTCTCCGGGTTGTAGACATATCTCATCTGCAGCTGCCATAGGTAATGGCCTGTAGAGTTGGCGTTGGCGTTGATTAGTTTCTCAATGGTATCGCGCTGATGAACGCATTCTGTAATTAGCTGTTCGCACTTCTTCCTCAGGATGACCTCAAGTTCTCCAAGGACGGTGTCGGCAAGTACACGAAGAACCTCAACCTCCCGTTCATACAGCGTCTTTAATGTGCTGCCACCAGCAGACAAAGATTGGTCAACGGCTGTGGTCCAGGCAACTTGAGTGGCCAGAACAACAATTTGACTGGGATAAGCATCCATGAACGCATTCAAGGCCTCGCGATCAATCTTCTCGGATTCGAAAATGGGGGTGTACTGGTCAACGGCCTCGGCAAGGAGCTCAGCGAGGGTTGACTTCATGCCACCCTCCAAGAGAGCCAACCAGTCGTTAATCTTAGGGGTCTTCGCCAAAGAAATTTCCTTCTTCAGTCGAACAAGCTCGCCTTCTTTAGAAGTGAAGCCGGAAATAACAGTCTCGTCATCCATGACGAGACCTGAAAGTCCCGCAAACATCTTCTTGAAGTGTTTGGCAATACGCATTGTGTCGTTGCTGTTACCGATCATCTCAAGCAGATCTTCGTCACCTACAAAGTAAAATCGTGGGAACGAAACACGCTCCTTTTCCAGATACTCACCGAGAGCCTTCTGGATCTTGTTGAGCATCTCAGCCAGTCGCTCTAACGACTTTTGCACATTCGGAATGTTGAGAACCTCCAGCACGTAGGGAGACTTGTTGGCCTTCTTCATGACAGCCAAGAACTCACTGTTGATGTTCTGAAAACGCCCCGACTCGATAGGGAGGAGGTGCTTGATATCAGCGTTACCAGTGAAGACACCCTCTAGGTAGACCCACTGACGCTGAACATCAATCCAAACATCGAAGAGTACGTGGACGCGGTTAAGCTTGTCCTCCCATGATACGGCTTCTTCCTCAAACTCCTTGTAATAAGGGGAGTGTTTCATAGCCTGAAGTGAATTGAGGTTTTCACTGCACTTTGCGAAGAGATCATCCCAACCGCGAATGAGGCGGATTTTGTTCTGATAATTCACCATCTCCAGGGCGTAATTTTGCCAAGTCTCGCGGACTTGCTTCAGGAACTCCTCTAGAGCCATTTCACCCTGAGCTTGGGCAATAATATCCTTGACGATCACTTCGGTGGCAATCAGGTTCAGGTCCCAGACATCACCGAGGGTCATAGAGCTGGGAGAGAAACGTTTTTGCGGCTTGATCTGTTTATAGATCTTGACCCAGTGGCGCTCGCGAATGGCATCAGACTTGAGGTCGGAAAGGATAGGATTGACCTTAAGGAAGCCACGCAGGATGCCTTGAACATGCTCGAAAGCAGCATATTGGCGCATTCTACTAGGCATATCTTTGGTGCTCTTGATAAGGTCGTCAACCTTGGAACGGACTTTTCGTGGCTGGACAGCAGTCCAGAGGATATCGCGTGTTTCGTTGAGGCTCGCCCAGATGGTAGAGAGATTTGACCAAACAGATTGAAAGTCCCGGACCTCCTCGAGGGTTGACTCGAGGGAGTTGTCAAGGCTAGCGGGAATATCCAATGCCTCCTTAGCCTTGACCACCATTTGCGCGTCGTCCTGCAGCTTCGAGATACGAGCTTCAAAGGAGGACAAAGTAGCAGAAGCAACGTCAGGTTGGATGGTTCCGGATACTGGCTTCTCCTCGTTCCACTGGGCAGCGATCTCAGCGATTCTCTCGTTGACCAGCTTATCTTCTGCAGTGATCTTGGCCCTTAGAGCATCGCTTTGGTCTTGAACAATTCTAGATTTCTTCTCAAGGATTTCTTTCAATGCTTCCCATTGACTGTCAATCTGCTCAATGTGAAGCCAGTCATTAGGGAACTGGTATCGTTGTCTGACGAGCATCGATTGTCCTTGACGGAACATGTCAATCTCAGGTGCCCATGTCTTGACGTTGCGCTTGCAGCTCTGGACAACAGTGATGAACTGCACGGCCTGGGCAGTCGATGATGCATCAGAGCTCTGGCTCTCAAGATGTTTTCGAGCTTTCTCGATTTCGGCATTGATATCACGCATGCGGTTGCCAAGACGGCTGGCAAACTTCATCAGGATCTCATGTTGCCACTGATCATACTTTGCGTTAACCTTAGTTTGGACTTGGTCATAGTCAACGGTGAGGTGTCCGAATTCGCGGCTGACTTCTTGTGTATCAAAGGTCGAGCGGTTTTTGCGGAGATCCTGGAGAAGCTGAAGCCACCGAGGGAGCGGTTCACCAAGAGCGTCATAAACCTGCTCAGACTGCAGATCCCAGAGGGATTGAAACTGGAGCCACTTGTCGACATAGGCACTGATTTCTTGTAGCTTCTTCTCTACGGAGATGTAAACACGCTGTAACAGTCCGGCGCACTCGGTGGGCAGGTCGGTAAATCGGGCCTCGTCGTTAGCAGCAGTGATGAGGCTCATCTGATACCGAGTGGCCTTAATCTTGCGCAGATTGCAAACAATTCCAAGCCAATCGTGCAGATGAAGGAACCAACTCGCGCGCGCAAACTCTAGAGGGGGGTCAAGGTAGATGACTTGGTTACGCATAACCACTTCAAGAACAAGGCGCTTCATCGTTGGGCTTTCTGGCTTGGTCTCATCAGTATTGGTCTTTCTGCGTATCTCTTCCTCGGGTGTATCATCTTCAAACGCAGCAATCCACGAGTGGACAGCACTCTGAAGGCGTGCGAGGAGGATAGATTGAATCTTGCCATTTAGCTCCCGCACCCAGAAGTCCAAGTTAACATATTGTTCCAGATTCAATTGATCCACAGCCTTTTGGATCGTATCCAAGCGGCTGTGGAAGGCAGCCTCATCATAAGGACATGTGCTAAGCTCCTTCAACGCTTGTTCGACAGTAGCGTGAGTGGAATTCAAAAAGACCGCCTTTTGCTGAAGAACCGACACGGCTGCTGCGAAACCACGAATGAACATGCCATGCTTGCTTTCAGTGTTCTTGGTTAGGCCAAAATCGGTTCCGCCAGGAAGCAGTGGTCGAGCTTGTCTATTATCGGAGTAGAACAATTCATGTGAGTTGATAAAGGACTCCCATCGGAGCGGAACTCCCTCGCCAATCAGTCTGTAGACATCGTTTCGATATCCGTTAAGAAGAACTGACTCTTCTCCCATAACGGAAATCTGACGAAGGGTCTGGGAAAGAGTCCTTACACTCTCCATCAGGCTGACGGCATAGGGATAAACTCGCTTTGCATCCTTGGACACAGTCGTGACAGCGTGTGGTACTGAGTAGGATTGCCAAGTGAGATTGCGAGTCTCTTTGAATAAGGTGATAACTTGAGGGTCGAAGTTGACAGCGAGCTCGAGAATGCCACCTGCAGACCTTACACGAGCAATGTCGAAAAGCTGTCCCGAGATGGAAATCTTGCGCCGCCCAACGTCGTTGAGCCAGGCATCAAAGATTCGGCTGGTATCGAGCTTCTGCTTGAAGAGCTCGCTCTCTTCTTGAAGCTTGTGGCCTTCGGCGTGCAGAGTCCAGTCAGGACCGAGGACAGCTTCAACCTTTCGCATGTATCCGTCCAGCTGGAACTCAATTTGACGCGCCCAAATGATAGCACCCGAGACCGGGGGAAGATCGCGAAGTTGGGCCATGGCATGGGTTTCTGAGTGACCATATTGCTGCTTGAATCGCTCGTGGAGGCCGTTGATCGCTTGTTTCACGTGGTCCATCAATTGGTTCTGGTACTCCTGAATAGCACCACGAATCTTTGGGCGGACGAAAAGGGCGTTGAACTTGGAAAAGACACGGAACATCTCGTTTGCGGTCTTGGCAGTAGCTAGTCGCTCTCGAAGTCTGCGAATAATGGAGTTTTCTACACGGGTTGTCCGCTCGTTGTAAAGATTCTCGGCTCGTACCCATCGTTCTTTACCCTGGTCTGTAACGTCCAGAAGATCAACGTTCTGAAGGGCTTCCCAAGCCTGCTTGACTTCCTCAACAGCATCGACGTTACCAATCTCCTCAACAATAATACCGTTAGATTCGGTGGTTTCGGAAACACCAGGAATAGTCGCCTGGGGGCCAAGAACGGTAACAATCGTACGCTGAAGCTGCTCGTGGTTGTCACGGAAAGTGCTGACATATTTGATTCTCGCCTCAAGCTCGGAGTGCTTTTTGATAATCTTGATGGGAATGAACTTTTCGTTTCGGCGTCGGGTCACCTCACGAGCTACGTTAGTGAACTCCTTGACGTTCTCCTCCCAAGTCTGGAAAATTTGGTCACAGGTTTGCATGGTATTCTTGAATTGCTGGTAGTCCAGGTTAACCAACTCAGTACCCGACAATAGTCTATGAAGCACGTCGTCGAGATCACCAGAGATGGTCTCAACAAGTGGAAGGGCCCTACGAATAGGATAGGGACAGATCCTCAGCTTCTTGTTCAGGTGCCCAAAGATTTGCTGGATAGCCTCTTCGACCTTGGGCAGCGAAGCAGCAGACAGCAATTCATCGAGAGGGAAATCTCGCATAAGCTGGTTGTACTTCTGTACCTTATCCATGGCCTCTTTCAAACCAGTATCCGCCGTGAAACTGACGGTCGCCTGGAAACGCTTAGCGTGCTTAAGGATCTCCAATGTCAAGAGCACACCCTCGCTACGGAGCTGGCCCTCAATACCCTCCAGAGCTGACTCCATTGACAGCCAGAAATTGACCTCCTGGCTCGCGGTGCTGAACTCCTGGGTCACATTCGACGAAGTGTCTTTCGTCAACTTGGTGATTCCCTGAATAGACTTGATCCAAGTGTTGACGTTTGCTTGCAATCGGTTGAGGAAGGTGCTGTCCTGGAGGAGATTCTGAGGAATTCCATCGATGGATGGTCGGTTATTGCGAGCTTCGGCTTCATCGAGCACATTCTGAACGATAGAATGGAACGTAAGGGAGATCTCGGGAATATCGACGTTTTGCTGGAGGTGCAGCAAGCTTAGTTCCAAGTCATTAAGTCGCTTCTTGGTTACAGGAATTCCTGTCTTCGCATCAACATCGGCTCGACCTCTAGACCCATTGGCCAGATGTTGGGTCTTGGTGTTGGCATCGAAGTAAGGAACGAGGGCGTGGTGGACCTGAGAATGAAGAACCTCCCATGGAGAGAGCACCGAGCCCTGCTCTCCAACTCCAGCGTTGAGCGATGCAGGACCAGGCAAATTAGTAATGAATATCTGAGATGTCAGGGGTCGCGTCGGGTCTATAGGCTGGGGAGACTTGATGAGGACGAGGGAAGCGACGGTCGTTGGGGACGAGGAGATCTCGGTGGACAAGGTGTAGTTGTAAGACACGGGCGCTATACAGCATTAGCAAGGCATTTTCTACCCAACTGTGAAGTTGAACGAACCAGTAGGATCGGCGCCAGGCTCGACTGCAGATGAATTTGCGAAATCCTTCTGGATATACAGCACATTTTGGGTATCGCTCGCAAAGCGCGTGCATCGTGAGATGGTCTCGCCATAACGGGCCTTGTGCAGCAAGCTTCCCACCTGCTCGAGTTCGTCCCGTGTAGCGCCGAGTGCGACCTCGCAGACAGAAGCGAGGTGTTCGATAACGCGTTCCGGTTCGATGGTAGGGAAAGATGGAGCAGATGTTACGCCGTTGGCAGAAGCTCCTGGGCTCGGCACGGCGGGCGAGGTGACCTCCATTATGAATTAGAGGGAGGCCGAAAGAAGAGAAGATATGACCAGTTTAACAGCGCGCAATCATTTCCAAATCGTCAGTTCGCTATGGGTAAAGGACGCAATGGAAAGGGTGTATGTGGCGGTCGAGCAAGCTTCGGATTGGGCGCAATAGTGTGGTGACAAGTCAGATATTAAAACAGCTTTAGCAAAATCGAAAGATGAGCTCAAAGACTAAGGAGTGTAGAGTTGACAATCAACTATAGATGGTCGTGAAATAAAGTCGCAGAGATATTGTGAAGTCTGCAGCGACAGGTCGGGGTTTGGTGAATAGGATGAAGTTAATCATCCAGGAGTTGTTGACTTTCCATCAGGGCACCTCGCATAGCAGTCTTCCAGTTGGCTCTACCGAATTTACTAGGCCCAGGGGCACCCCTGTCGCGACGATTCAGTCCTGAACGGCAATTGGTTGAAATGAATGTGTCAGAACCCCATTGGACAGCAAGCCGTCTAAAACAATCGCCGACAAAGGAGACAAACGCGCTGCAACCCGTTACAGTCCACTGGAGTCACTTCAGATTAATGAGGTGGAGCAACATGTGACCGCACATAGAGAGACGCTTCCGAGCTTTGACTGGCCATCATGATGGCTGAGCAAGGGGGTCCTGCCTGCAAGCATAATGAGGGCGCATGGGTCCAGGGGCTGCATGTTCACACATCAAACATGCTACCATTTGATATGATAGAGTACCTATACTTGATGGCATGATGCATAGATTCATCATGGAAACCATACTATGTAGACTCGTATACTGCTTCAGACAGAGAACAGATTATATATATGATAACCATTTACCCACTACCTATGAAGCACTACTCTATCTACCCCTATCACAAACGACTACGTAGTCAGTAAGTGGATACTCCTGGGCTGAGCTAAATGAATATTGATAGATTCTAAACTCAACTCTCATAAGGCTACTGGTTAGCAAGCCTCTAGGATCCGCTACTTACTTATGTATACCTAGGTTAACTGGATTTTGAAACTGAGTTGTCAATAGATCATTAAGGTATATGTCATTTACATTGCCACTGTCCAAGTTCATGTCTTAGGTACAAGAACGTAACTATCACTCGTGTAGCATCGAGGTCGAATCACACAACAATCATGCATATATCAATCATGACCACACCACTGAAACTGTGCGAGATGGACAAACTTCAGATGCGTAGACACAAGTCGAATCATAACCCTAAGCCATGCTCCAAAAACATAAAATGCCACCCAATTCCAACTTAAACAAGTATTCCACAAAACCAATCTCATCAATGAAAACATATGCCAAACATTACCGATCATAACGCCTCTACACTCATCGACCATAAACCAACTTCTCCCGGTGCGGGCCACACAAGACGAACTGATGCACCAGTGTGAGAGATCAGACTTGAGGTTGATTGGCCCCATTTCCGTTGCTCCCTGCCAGTCGCTGTCGTTGAAACATGACCCTTTCGTTACAAATGTCGATGAATTCTTCGAATTTTGCAATGATGACCTCTTTCTCTTCCAGTTTTGTCTTAAGCTCGCTGATCTCTTTGTCCTTCTTTTCCTCCATTTCTTGCATTTCTTCTCGGGCCTTGGCGATTTCACGCCTTAATTCGGCACGTATGCGGTCTTCCGGGGACTGGTGAGGTTTGCTGTAAATGGCTGGCCTGTTCTCTGCAAGGCCTGTAGCAACTTTCTGAGGATTGCGATTGATAGCCGCACGAGCATTGTATATATCTCGTGGCAAAAGGTGGCAGTCCGGGTTTTCGGTTTGCAGTATCTGCAGCGTCTCCGAGACGCCAGCGCCTGCTCATTGCAGTTAGTATGGAATCGGTTCCTCTGGTCGAGTAACTCACCGTTCTCCTTTAGCTGCTTTACCGCAGCTACCATTCGACTATCGAGTTTACGAGCGGCCGGGTGGTGTGAAGGACTCTCACTTGGTCCATGATTGTGCTGAAGATGCGAAGGGTCAGGACGATATCGAATTGTCCACTGAGTGCGCTGCTCGATAGCAAAGAAACCGAATGGGCAGTCACACTTGCGGGATGATGTCTTGCGTTTGCGGCACTCTGGGCTTACACGACTCGGTGGCTTACCAGCACGATCGCAAACAAATAGAACCTTTTTCAATCCAGGCACTGTCTTCTTTGAACGACCAATGACGATAGCATAACCGACAGAGGTGCAATACCTCAACACCGCCTTCTGAACTGCCTCAAGAGTCGGGTAACTTCCACCCTCCGGAGGAGGAGACATCATTTCACCCAATGGTTGAGTTGGAATATAGTTGGGATCAGCAAGCATTTTCATGTCCAAGCCTCCACCTTCTTCACCATTTGCATGGCTGTCAATGTCCATGGACTCGTTCCCATTAGCATCTTGCTTCTGTTGTTGTGGCTGTGGCTGTGTCTGTTGCTGTTGAACTGGCTCAGCAGGGGTGGGCTGTTGTTTTTGCTGTTGTTGAGCCTGTTGTGCTTGTTGCTGAGCTTGCTGAGCTTGCTGAGCCTGCTGAGCCTGCTGAGCCTGAGCCTGCTGAGCCTGTTGGGCCTGCTGCGCTTGCTGTTGTTGGATTTGCTGCTGCTGTGCCTGCTGGTCACGCTGCTGATCACGTTGTTGATCCCGTTGCTTCTGCTGCTTTTGTTGTCGAGGCGCCGGCTGCTGTTGTGACTGAGACCTTGACTGCTCATGTTGCTGCGGGTGCTGAAGCTGCTGCTGCTCCTGTTGGGGAGTCCGCAGTTGTTGTTGTTGTTGCTGCTGCTGCTGCTGAGAATATGTTTGAGCTTGTTGTTGTTGCTGTTGGTGTTGTTGGTGCGGCTGCTGGTGTTGCTGAGGGTGAACTTGTTGATGCGCCTGTTGTTGCTGTAACTGCTGCTGCTGCTGTTGTTGCTGATGTGCCTGTTGTTGTTGCTGTTGTTGTTGCTGCTGCTGCTGAAGCTGTTGCTGATGTTGTTGCTGTTGCAATTGCTGCTGCTGTTGCAAATGATGCTGCTGCTGTTGTTGTTGAAGTTGCTGCTGCAGCTGCTGGTGCTGGTGCGTCTGAGCCTGTTGTTGGCTCGACTGCTGGGGCAGGGGAGGCGAAGGGGCTTGAGGCTTTACTTGAACTTGGTTTAATTTCGGAGTTGGCTGAGCCTGTTGAGACTGAGGCCGCTGCTGAGGGGACTGCTGGGCATGATGCTGATGGAGGGTTTGTCGAGGCTGGTTAAGAGGATGGGAAGGATGGCTCAAGTGCTGGGGATGCATCTGCTGTTGCTGCTGGGGATGATGTAACTGATTAGGTACAACCTGTCCCAAGGTGGGAAACATCATCTGAGAGCGTGACTGTGATAATCCTCGTGTGTTGGCCACATCAAGCGGGTTCGGCACCGCATTGGACATGTGCGAGGTGGAAGAACGAGAGGAGCCATTGGAAAGACTGCCATTCACATGCGGAGGGTTTGAAAAAATATGCTGATACCCAGTAGGGTGCGGCTGAGGCTGATATGCCTGTGTCTGATATGGAGACGCGGAATGAGGCGCGGGGGACTGTTTGTTCTGCTGGCCTGGATGGGGCCCGGGAGGATATGGATTACGGCGAAGACTGGTCTGGGGGAAGTTGAGGCCAGTATGGTTATTGGATCCTGGACGCAGACTCGACATATCGCCTGGTCAGGCCCGGCAGAAGGGCCGGTTTATAAATGCAAATGTTTTAAACGCGAGAAGAATTGAGTCTGGGGTTCGGTAAAGCCAATGGGTACGTTGGATGTGTTGTTGTCGTGTATCAGTCGCGACAAAACGAGTAGAGACGGTGACGTGACGTGGCGTGAGTTGGAGAGTCGGGTCGAGTCGAGTCGAGTCAAGACGAGTTTAGTCAATGGATGATGACAGACTCGGCTACGCGATAGTACTGTCGCGATGCTCTTGATGAGGTTGTCGTGGTTCGTCGTCACGCTCCTCCGGTGAGTGTCGTGGCCCCGTTGCCGAAGCCGAAGGCCGTGACGGTGGCCGGTGGCGGTGACGGTTAGAGAGGAACGAACGATGCCGCCGTGACGTTGAATATCGCCGGGCACGAGGTGCTGATACGGAGCGGAGCGCGGTGGTGTGCGGTGCAGTGTAGTTCAGATTGCGGAGCGTGTGTATGAAGCAAACCCTGGGACCCAGGATCTTTGGGGGTGTCGATAATGAAGCTGGGTTGGGCTGGACTTGGGGGGAGGAGGAGGCGTGAAGTTGCGGGTTATGCAGAGGCGTGGACAAAATTATGGGGATGGAAAAAAATTTGGCCTGTGTCTGCCTGTTTGCCTGGCGTGACGAGGCCTGGCCTGAGCTCTGGGGAGAAAAGTCAGCGGCGGGGGGTAAGGCGAGGAAGGCGCGATGAAGACTGGATGAGTACTGGTAAAATTGGCAGGGGAGGGGCGAAGGGAAAACGAGAATCCGGCAGACAGAAATTGATGACAACCGTGAGAGGGGAGGTGCGATGAGAAAGGACGCAGGCAGAAAAAAATGAAGAAGGTGGGAGGGCAAGAATCAAAAGAGCCGAAAGGGTGCAGTGCAGACTGTGCAGTGCAGCAAGCAAGCAAGCAGAATGGATGGATAGACACGCTGACACGCCTCTTCTATCACTCACTACTGTACTATGTACAGCACTGTCTTCCGCCGTACTGTATTGCACTGTCCGTGCATGGGCTAAGTTATTGTCTGAGCACCTCGCATATATGGATAGGGTACAGTACAGTGCAGCATCTACCTGAGATAAACTTGTAGGTAGGTAGATACCTTAGGTATTTGTCAAATCAAACCACAGAAGAGATGAATGGCAGGAGGAGGGGAGCGGAGCGAAGGGAGGGAGTGGCAAGTGCAAGCAGAGGTGCAGGTCAGGGCAGGCAAGGCGTGCGTTATCCTCCCTTCTTCACTTCCATCGATCTGGCATTTTCAGTCAGTAGTCATCTACTCTCCCGAATGTGGGGGGATCTCTTCAGCCGGCGTGGCGTTAGGCGTCACTGCGTCAGCGAATTAGCCCCTGTAAGTGGCTGTAAATTGCTAGCGCATTGTACTCCAGATATCCACGGCATTGGATAATTGAATGTCTGTCAATTCGGCACTTAAAGTCTCAGGCTATTTGACATGAACTATTTGACCTCTTCTTTCTTCTTTTCTTTCCCTTCGGTTTAGACAACAAGAACTGTAACAAGGGAGGCATGTTGCTTATATAATCGACCAATTTATCCTAGAGCTTGGTTGATTCTGCCACACTAACTCCTAACCTACAGTACAGTACCAATTCTAACTTTATCTCCAAGCTCAGAAACCACTTCACCGGCCGAGGTCTTCCATAATTGGGTTTAACACACTTGTGAATTTACCTGGGCATGATGGCCGTTCTCGAGTTTTCAAACGCCCAACGGTTACGTACATCTGTCTATCTATCTTTAGACTCAGAGTTCCAATGTCTCGTGTCAATACCTCGTGTTTCCAGTTTGCTAAAGTCTGTCGCACAGAGAGTTGATTATTGGCTGTGAAAGGCAAGCATGAGAGTCACGTGTCAAAGAAACTTTGCTTGGGCATTCCGGTCTCGCTGGTTTAGAAACGGGACTAACGCGTCAAGTCTTGACGTGTAGAATCTTAATGCAGCCATGGCGTCACCATCTTTTTGAACACTGTAAGTACCTACTGTAGTATTTAGTGTTGCCCGATTCGTATTGCTAAGCCAAATCCTCCAGAATGGATCCAGGGTCCGGGTACCTAGGTAGGTATGATGAAAGATGTTTTGTGTTCATAGCATATCCTAAATTTTTTTTTTTTTTGCTAACTCTCCGTTTCTTTCTTGCTTATTATTGGCCCCTATTAGTATACAAATTTCATTGCCATACGCCTGCTTATTTGGATATTTTAGTAGTTATGTTCAATGTCCTGTCACGTAAATACATACATATACTAATACTGTTAACTGTGTTCCAGGCCACAGCACATCGAAACAACACCCCGAGAGTCATGAGGTGCAGGAGCGACATGCAGGGGCCGAGATAATAACGATTCATCTCACAGACAACTATAGTTACCAGTGAAGTTATTGCATGTGTGTTCATACCTGTTTTGTATAATATAGGCCATATTTGCGTATGTGAATCTGAATGGTATACCAATGATAATTCCCATCTACTATCCAATTGCAACGTATTATCCCCACAATGGTATCTCCAAAACAAAGCACTCCAGTGCTGCGAACCAACTAAAACGCCATAACCACTTTGTCTACATAGAAACAGAAGGAGAGTAAAGAATATAAAGCTGAGAGCCCCTGCATGGTTTCTATAGGTGTTCTGAGGTACTCCATTGAACCCTTGCAACAAGCAACGCTTTTTCCCATCTGGGGTTCCATAATCACATGATCACTCGATCTTTCTTCGCTTGCTCGATCGCTTTACAACATCTTGACCCTCCAGAAAATGACCCTTCTCGATTTGGTGTTGGCGCAAGTTGTCAGGCCTGTTCTTGTACTGACTTGTGCATCCGGGATATTGACAACGGTAGATGGTTGGGGGTTTTGTTGAGTGCTGAAGTTTCATGTGCTTGGCCATGCTGCCGCTGAACCATCGAGGATCACCCTCAGGCGTGTATCCACACAGTTTGCAACTGCTTTCAGACTTGATTTTCGCTGCTGAAGATGAGGATGCCGCTGGAGTAGGCGAGGATGGCGAGTTTGCAGCTGTTGGAGTCGCCCGTACCGAGTTGGTATCTGTGGGCGTAGGAAGTGGCAGGGGGTTCAAATTGCCAGGATCGATAGTAGTCGGCGACAGACCCGGAATGCTCACAGCTCGACCAGCATCAAATGGGTCAACCGGACTAAATGTGAAGGTGTTCGGTGTCATCACATTAAAAAATTCGTCAAGGTCATTAGGATTATTGGACATTGCGTTCTCCAATACTCCATCGCTTTGTACTTGCTGTGTAGTTGTCAGGTGCAAAGGCATATCAATAACTGACTTGATAAGCTCAACGCATTGGCGGTAATAAGCAGATCGAGAGTTACCCCCAACGGTATTCATACAATATAGAGAATCCATTTGTTCTCGAACACGGCGAACATAACTGTCAAAGTAGAGGCCTGGAGGTAGGTACATCTGGAATGGAATGGTCAGTCTGCTCTTCCGGTTGACAGTGTTTGGCTCACCTTGCCGGACTCCATAAGCTGAAGTTCCAAGCGTCGCAATGGAATGAACTCGGAATCCAAGCTTTGGGAGATGTTGTTTAGACTGTTTGCAAAAGCTTGATAATGAGTATAGGGTTGAAAGTTCTGTTTGAGAATGAAATCCGCGGCAATTGCTTGTGTCGGGTTTTCGTGCATCTCCAGGCTAAGAGCATTGAAATGCATCATATACAACTCCGATGACAGGATTTCCGCATCATCTACCACATGGATGGTAGCATTCTCCAATTGATCCAAGAAGTACTTTGCAAGGAAAGCCAGTGAGTCGGCGTCGGGCTGGTAGATACCTAAAAGGTCACGGTCCTTTCCCTTCGAGCTAGACGATTGTGACATTGAGGAGGATGTCTTGGCTTGAACCAGGTGAACAACGTCAATGCTGCTCATAGCAGCTGGTTTCCAGAGAGAATTAACGACCTGAATATACGGTTGGCGATCTTGGCGGGAAAACAAGGCACTGTATGACATTGCTTGCCCAAAAAGATCAGCCGACCGGTCGGCAGCATCCTGCTCGTGGACAATGAGGGAGAAACAATAGACCAAGTGTACGAAGCAGAGAACGTTGATAGGAACAGTCGGTTGACGACCCTCGATGATATCGATAAGAGCTTCGAGTCCACTCGTAGCTATTGCTTGAGGCGTAAGGTTTCTGAGTTGTATGACGAGATGGTTTTTGGTGATGTGATGAAGCTTCATCATGGATTCTGCAACATGCATCTGGAGAGTACTCCATACTGTGCCGATCAAAGACCGCGGGTTGTGATAGGAGCCAACCCTCGGCTGTGGTAGAAGGGGGGATAGGGACGGTGGCATGGTGACATTATTGTTGGTAAGGGCAATGTTGGCATCGAGGTCGAAATCAGTGGGAAGGGAAGAGTCATTCAAGGTGAAGATGGGCTGGTTAAGGGCAAGAGAGTCCTGGAGGGGGCTCACGGCAGGCAAGGCACCAAGCATGGGGATGCCTGTGGGGAGCTCAGTCGGTTGGGAGTCATAGGACACGCCTGCCTCGTTTTCGAACGAGCTCCAGCCCTTGGCTGTGGGTGCCTTGTGAGATATGGCGAACGAGTTCGTCTTGAGGAGGCCTCCTGGGCTTCTGAACTCATTCTCAGATGAGGTGAAGTTGGATTCAAAAGCTGGCGCACTTGCCCATTGATCAGAGAATGAGGAGATGGGTGAGATATTATAGCTCTCTCGGCTGAAAGTAGTGTCCGTGGTGTTTGTGCTTGAGGTCGAGTTTGTACTGGCTGTCGAGCGAACTGAGGTGCTTGGTGCCACTTGGCCCTTACTTCGCCTCTTCTGTTCTTTGCGGTATTCTTCTAGGCCTGTCGTATGAAGCTGAAGGGTGGGCCGCCCTGAAGTTGTGTTGCAGCCGGGATCGATGAGGTTTACAGGAATAACAGTGTCCGGCGGCAGCATGAAATCGAGGGGGTCGCTGAGGGTTGCACCTGATTCGAGCTCCGCAGGGTGAGCAGGCAGACTCTGGGCCTGGGTATGTGTAGGCAGCGACGGCATGTAGGGGGTAGGTATGGGGGCGGGAGCTGTCTCTGCCTCGTTCTCATTTTCGTCCTCATTCTCCAGGATAGGATGTAAAGCTATACCGCTGGAGCCAATCTCGTGGATCTCATTCGTAGGTAGTTCAAGCTCATTAGGTGCCACTGCCAGATCATAACTGGGTGGCGCCTCAGAGTCTCCGATGTCGAGGTCGAGGTCAAAATCCTGCAGGGTTGGATTCTTGGATTTGTGGCCGAGGGAGTTGAAGAAGCTTTTTGCCATGGACAATATCTTCTTTCTCCTTGAAGGGTGACCCAGGCATCGCTTGCATTTGGAATCGTTGAAGCGTTCGGATTTTCCGCAGTCGTAACACCAATACTCACTCGTCGAGAGCCAGCTACATGAGTATAGATGTTGAAGCATGAGTTCGTGGTTGGCAAATCGTTTACGGCAGCGCAACATAGGACATTCCAGCTTCTCTTGGGGACTCATTCTATCGCATTCATTTCTTTTTACGGCTGTCCAGACAATGAATCGATGAAGAGCGCAGTCGTCGCTCGAGGTATCACGGGTCCTGTTACGCCAATGAGCCGGGGAGGACTTGTCGAGATAAATAAAGAAAATTCATCTCTTACACGCAGGATTTCTGTGCTGCCTCTATGTCTTCTGATGCGATCGACGAGATGGAAGAGGAGGATGTAGACTCGGTGCTTGATCGCCGAAGACTTATACGATGACTCGGGCTTCGAGTGAGTCGGCGTAGGGCTGAGGGCCCAGAGCCAGAGCTTGTCCCATCAAGGGACAAACGCTTTTTTGACTCCATCTCGTGCCTGAAATGGTAAAATTGTCTTTATGCGATGCCCGTACCTCTGTATAAAGAGAAGTGTGGATATGAAGGTTGGATTTGGCGGACAGGCTATTGCAGATGCAATTCAATGTGAGCGAACCAAACAAAGCAAGCACTCTAAGAAAAGAGAAAAAGGTGGGGGCGATAATGAGGGGAATAGATGAGATAGCAACGGTATCAGCTCCAAAAAAAAAAAACCAACAGACGTTCTACGCCACCCATGGTCGATATAGATATTACTACTGAAAGACAGGTTGAAAGGCTGGGAGGCAGCTCACGGCGATGCTGTCCTAGGGCGAATAAGACGGGAGAGTGTAGGACTCAAGGCCTGGGCTAGGACTTGGAGCTGGGAGCTTAAGCTTGCGGCTCGGTGGAGGTGCAAGTGGAAGTGGAGATGTTGGCTTAGGTGTATCCATCCAATGCAAGCAGCCTATGCAGTCAGTATCGGTGGAACCCGGGGATCTGCCCAAGCAAAGCACCACACCTGGGCTGCCCTGTTGAAGAGACTTTGAACACAAGTGCTTTTGTGGAAAGAAGGCTTCTCCAGGGCGGTGTAAGCTCAGACTGCTCAGTAGAAACCCCTTGCTACTATGCCTGAAGAAATAGTGGTGCCTCTTTCATGTGGTAAGGCTCTTCGACTCCGATGAGACGAGAAGGGACGGATATCCGGAGGTCTACCTAGAGGCTAGAGCAAAATCAGCCTCGCACAGCTCACTCAGAATGGAATCGCAGCACGAACCATCCCCCGCCCGTCCATACACGGGGAGGGGGGCCGGACGACGAAACTTGTTTCTCCCATCCAATACAATTGCGTTGCCCATCCCTGTTAGTTGGTCCGAGTGGCTTAGGAAGGCAGCGAGGCGGACACAGCTTTGGCCCCCAAGATGGTTCCAGTTCCAGACAATAATGCCCGTGGCTGTGGGAAGCTGAGCTGAGCTGAGCAGCAGCAGCATACTCTGTAGTCCCAGAGTTCATTATTATTATAACAACAACAGCTTTAAAGTAATCGACCCACCCTTCCGTTTTGTCCTACCTTACCTGGTTAATAATTGAAATGACTCCGTTATCTGGGTAGTTGCGTCACACCGAAACATCTTACGTTTCTCCTTCTTTCTATCTATCTAGGTAGGTAGGAAAATAGAACCCATTTTACAGAATTAGACCATTCCATATCACGCCTCGAATCAGCTGGTTCAAGTTCACATAATACTAGGTAAATTGGTCTTGTAATAACACTGTATATGTTCTTCCAATATTATGCATGCCAACGATGCTGTGGAGACCTTAGTACCTAGATCACAGAGCCTACAAGGTACAGGTAGCATAATCTCATCGTCTTGTCATCAGTGCTTTTACCTCTCTACACCAACGATATATAGGAATTGCCCAGGATTTCATATAATTCTCAGAGGACCCGATATATCCGGTTCTCAGTTGGCTCTGGCGCCTCTCGCTGTATCCTGAAATATCTGCTCTCGTGTTCATTCTTTGGTCGATAGGTTAGGTAGTTTTGAACTATTGGATTACAGCCACCACCATTCGGATTCAGCCTGGACCATGCAGGAACGCCCAGAGTCCTTGTCCTGAGCCAAGAATGCCACCGGCATGCATAAGGCTGATCAGTCTGACCAGTCATCAGCATTTCGAACATTAAATCATAACGGACCCATGACTTAACTGCCTAGGTACTTTACCTCATGCCCAGTGTGTAACCAACTATCAGCAAAATACCACCCCATTCATACTAAAAATGACAGGCCAAAAGTCTGGAATATTCTACACAGTATCGGCTAGTTTTACCTTTTTTAACTACTTTTTACTTACAGATTTTATATATAATAGCTATATAATAAAATTATATATAATAAAAGAAATATTAATAAGCTTAATTATCTTTTCTTAAAAAAATTAAATTTTTATTTAAAAGAAATATAAATATTTTAATTAAATAAGTAAAGAAAATACAGTAATAATACCCTCTATAATGTAGTATTTATACTGTATTTTCTACTATAAGCTCTCTATAAGTAAATCTTAATATTTCTTTAATTCTTAAACTTTAAATAACTTACTTATAATAAGTATTTAAATTATATAAAAAATATATAATTTTATTTAATAGCTAAATTATATAATAGAAAGTAAATTATAATTTTAAGTATTTTTTCTAATTTTTAGTAATTATTTATTTAAAAAGTTAATTTATATGAGATTTTGCGGGTGCACTGGGAGGGGTATTCCAGACTTTTGACCCGTGATTGTATTATAAATACCCTTCAATATGCAGTAAGCCTTAAGTAGGTAACTGCTCTATCGTTAGACCAATTTTGGAAACATCTGATCATAGGAAGGTTCTTACTTTCAAATCTGATACTACACGAATTTGCCACCGCGGTGAAAAAGTCATGCATGCTAAGGTACCTGTTGATTTGAGTTTCATCACTGGAGACTTACCGCAGTCGCAGAGGTTCGTCCCCGCACCCCCCTTCGCTGTCGCAGACCACCGATTCTCCTTCCATATCATCTCCACTTTGAAAATCCATCAAATATTTAATTAAAAATACCTTCACCCGAACCCACCATATCCTTTATTTTCAGACGTATTTGAAACCACGTTTAGTATCCGAGGCCCATCAGCCTCGCAAATAGTGAGCTCCTTTGGGACCAACTGCAATCAGTCTGCAGCTCGCCATGGCTCTTTCGGCAGGTGCAAAAGATGCCCCTAACCTGGATGCGAGCCACAAGAACGTCTCCCCCAAAAGCCACACTGCGCGTCAAACCAGCAAACAACAAATACGACATCGCGCCTCTGTCGCCTGTGTATCATGTCGCGACCGAAGGATTCGGTGCGTGGTTCTTGGGAACCAGACTGAATGCACCGCTTGCTCAAAGTCCGGTACTGAGTGCATCATCAAGAATGACGATGAACGCAGACGGTATGAGCTCATGTACCTCGGCCTTGTCATGAGCCAAGGCTAATAGAATCTTCTCAGACCTATCTCCAAAGCATACATGTCGTCATTGTCAGATCGAATCTCCATGCTGGAAGGCTTACTTTTAGAAAAAGGTGTTGTGCCACCTCCTGCGACTCATCCTCTGAAGACAAGGCACGATTTTCAAGGCAGCGTAACGAGTACAGCGGGTAACCTAGACCTATCGCCACAGTCTGATCCAAGGTCCATGGGGAACGAAGACCACGCCCTGCCGGATTCTCACGTTGATGATTTTGCAATACATGAGAATAAGTCCGGGGCTGGGAATCAACGTGAGAAACGACAGCTGCATTCACGTTCGAACGAGGATTCGCCGTTTCGTGTCTTAGACTCAAATCAAGAGGACATTGTCCATCGACTCCTATCTACAAAAGGCAACCTTTCATTCGACCAAATCTCTGGACAACTACGTTTCTTCGGTCCTACTGCCAACAGCCATGTTTATGCTGAATCCACAGGCCTATCTGATATTTGTGAGCCGCTGGAGCAGTTTCGCCGAGCAGAGAAGATCATTCAATCATTGAGCCGCGAGACACACGACTATCTCATAGATCAATTTTTCCAATATTACAATTCGGTTATCCAGATCATTGATCGAGCTGCTCTTGAAGCTGATCGGATATCAAAATCTTCCAAGTTCTACTCTCATTTCCTCCACATAGCAGTATTGGGTATGGGATATCGTGCAGCTGATATGGATAGAGACGATATGCGCAAAATCACGGTGGATCGACGAGAAAGCACGCTCCATCGAGAAGCCAAGCACATGCTCGACATCGAGCTCGAGCGCCCAGGTGGGATCCCTAGTGTCCAAGCCTTACTGCTACTTGGTGATCTCGAATGTGGTGTTGGCAGAGATAACACTGGTTGGATGTATTCTGGTGAGCCCTGGTAAGAAGCCCTGTTTTGGAATTCAT